>VXBR01013487.1:1079427-1111283 GCA_013400215.1 Cisticola juncidis
CCACTTGTTGCGCGGGGCGGGAGGAGAGGGAGCCTCGGCCGCAGACTTTTGTTAGCGGCAGGCGCCTCCTCCCGGCGCCCAGCGCCGCCGGGCCGGGGGAGGGAGGGGATGGGGATGGAGGGAGGAGAGCCCCGGGCCGGCCCCGGCCCTTAAAGACACAGCGCCCGGCACGGGGGCTCCCCGGGCCGCTGTCCCACCAGGGCGGCCCTGCCCGGGTGTCCTTCTGACCGGCAGGACAGGGGCTCTGCCTTCTGCCCCTTCGCGGCACCCCCGACCCCGTCCAGTTCACCGGGGGCTGACAGAAAATCGCCGTGTGTCGGAGGGGACGCTTACTTCTCGTTCCCCCCGGCTGCTGCCGAGCTCGCACTGCTTTCTCCTTGCAAAGGGCATTCCCGCAGTCACTCAGTTCCAGTGAATCCCTGCCGGCCTTTGCCGCCACATCGAAGAAAAACTATCCAACTGTTGGATATCCCCCAGATAAGGTCTTCAGATATCCCATCCGGATATATCTCATCTCTTGGGATGAAATGTTTCGATTTAATTCAGTTGTCTTAAAAAACAGTTTCTGCTTCTTTCACCCCAAAAGGTAGACTCTAAGAGCACTGGGGCTGTCAGGGATAGTGGACGCCGTCAATGGGGTAAGTGCCTTTCCCGAGTGCAGCCCACTCAAACAACGGCATTGGGAAGAGAGGATTTCACAAGGAGAGCACTCACCACCTCTGCCTGGCAAAAGGGGCTGGATAACAAGAGTTGCTGTCAAATGGGAGTGAGGATAAACTGTGTGTGACCAGGTTAATACAAAAACTTCCAGTCCCAAGAGTGTACTTGCCCCCAATGGAGTAGCTAAGAATATCAATTTAGTTTGCTCCACACAACTGTTACCCAGATTAAGTGGCGATCGGGTGTCACCAAAGGCTTATTGAGGAAGAATCAGGTTTAAAAGAAGTGAGAAAGAAGGAAGAAAGTTTGCGATAGGTGGAGAGAGAGGCTAGAGCAGGCAGTCCTGTTTGGTGCCGGTGTCTCCCGTCTGCCTTGGCCCGATGGTGCTCGGTCTCTGGGGCAGGTCGGGGTGTAAGGAGCAGGGATCCCCACCCGAGGTGTGCAGGGGGTTAGTGGTGCATATGTTAGCACAGGGAGCAGCACAGTGTATGGAACTGTACCTGAAACGTGCTTCCACAGGTACCTGCAGGGCATGTGGGGCAATAGAGGGACCCACACTTCCAGAAGATGAGTGTCACCTTGTAGCCCACACAACCTGGGGAGAGGCGTGCCCAAAGCAATGCATGTTTGAGACTAGGAATTTTTAGGATTCATTTCAAAGTTCTTTACTAACATTTTGCAAGTATCTATGGTTGGTGTTTATGTGTTGTATTGCTCATACTGGCCCCAGCATAGAGCTCACTGATTGCTAGGTCAGCATGTCCTTGTTAAAAAAACACCTTAATTCTGATTTGATTAAAACCATGAGTTGAGCAGTTTTCCCTGCACCACACTATGATCTTATGTATGCAAAAGCCTGTATTCCTAAACATATCACAACACCCACAAGACAATTACTGCATGCACAGATAATTCTGAGCTAATTATATCTTTGTCAGCTTACACGAATGGCATATGAAATGGCAGAGGCAAAAGTATCAACACTGACAGGACTCCAGAAAAGGTGTCTAAAACCTGAAGTTTTGGGGATGAAGTTTGTTTTTGGTTGTTTTTTGTTTTTTTTTTTAAGTGCATTTTCTTTAAGAGGTGGCCTAATTGCCAGAAGCTGAAATGTGTACCAGTGGCACAGGTGACTGACAAGTAATCAGGCAATGCTTATGAGACTCTAATCCCATTAGATACCTATCATTAACTTTCTCCTTGTAAAAAAGTTTTGGTCCCAGATTGGTTCCCAATACTGAGCACTATAATACAATGCTACACACACCCTTCAATTCTCAGAAATCAGTGAAGGTCTAAGAAAATAGTGCCTTCTGGGGTTAGACTCATCAGATGACCAGTCTTGGTCCTTTGAAAAGAAATATGAATGAGTCTAAAATTATAGGTTTCTGTAATCAAAGGTAATTTCTAAGCACTAGTATGAAACAACTTAGAACTGTGACAAAGCAGGCAGGCCTCGACACAAGTGTCTGCTTTTAACATTCTCTACTATCTTTTTGAAAGTTACCTGTTCAGGGGCAGGACAGGGGACAGGGGGAGCAATCTGTCTTCTGTAAGACGGTAAAAGCTTGTGGGGCAAGGGTTATATCTGCTCACATATGAGCCCACAGACTGCCAACAAACACATGCATCCAAGTAGGTTTTTTCCTGCTGTGTGGCACCCCAAACACTTGTTAGGAACTCACCTAGGCAGAATGAGAGGATGATAAAGGAAAAAATATCGTGCTTTTACAGCACAGCAGCCTTCTTTTGTCACTCAAACCCTCATGCCCAACTCGGCTGTGGGCCAGCACACCCAGCCAGACCATCATCCCCACCAGTGCCACGGGGCAGTGCCAGTCCCCAGCTGTGGGACAGCACATGCAGGCTGAAAACAGCACGTGTCCCTGCTCCCTGTGCAGCACAGCTGTGCTCAGTTCTGGCCTGAAATGCAGCAGTGGGAGAACCCACTGCAAACCACTCCTGAGGCAACCTCTCAGCTCCTCATGTCACACCGTGTGCTCTGCATCCCCTGGTAGTCAACCACCCAAAAGTGTTCCTATGTGGGTCACCGGACCAGGAAGGCCAATGATCCAACTTCTAACCCCTAGAGAGCTGTGCAACCTTTTTGACATATACGAGAGAAGTTTCTCAGACTCAGGTTGGAAACATCACCTCACACAGACCCAAGCACATAGCTGTATGTAAATAATTTTACATCATTCAGAAATGATGAATTCAGTCCTTGAGAGAAAACGTAGCAGTTTCCCTCCAAATTTGACATCTGATGCACCACAACTGAAATGACTCCCTTTGCCAAGAGGTAATTTTGCTTACCAAAAGCAGCATAGGCTGGTGCTTTGTGAGACACGAAGCTCAGCTGTTGAGGGAGCCCTGTAAAGAATAAAGATATTAGAAACACATATTACTACTCTGTCAAGTTTATGACATAAATCCCAGGAATATCCCATCATGACCCGAACCAAAAGGAAAGAAAAACAAAAATAACAAAACAAAGAACACCCCAATAACAAAAACCCAAACAAACAAACAAAACCACCAAAATGCATAAGCAAACAAAGAAAACCACCCAGTGGAAAAAAGTCTTGAGAGGAAAGAAGGTCTTCATGGTCTAGGAAATCTGAATATTGGTGCACATCATGTTACACACTTTTTATGGGAGAATGAGGTGGAGGACAAAGGAAAAAACAGTAAAGTATCAAACTCATTTTGTTATTAAGACATAAAACTCTCTCCAGAAATGTATCCATCACAGATAATATTGCTGAGAATGGGTAACTGTTTCATGCAAGGCATGTAAACTTAGAGCTTCATAAGCCCAAAACCATCAACATGAGCAGAGAAGCTGGGAAATGCTAGTTTGAAGAGACTCTACAAGTTCCACCCAGGACTGACTCATCTTATAGCCCTTCAGTACTTACCAAACACTTGGTTCATTGTGGGATCACTGTGGCACCCTGGGAGGCCTATTATGTGCAGACATATGGTTTGGGATTTAGTACCCTTATGGTGCCTGCACATGAGACTTAAGATATTTTCTTTCAACAATTTCAGAGATGTTTCACTCATTCGGGGCAAAATTAGGTAGTAGGTTTTTTTCCTTTTTTTTCCTCCCTGTCTTCTAGTTGGTTCATATCTTATCCATTGTGATTGTTCAGCTTGAGCTACATAGTATATTTCTACATAAATACAAAGGACAGGTAGGAGTCTCTTGGCTGTGACTGAATTAAGCTGTCTGAACCGCATCATATAACTCCTGTGTGAAGCTGTTTACAATAACCCTTTCAGACACTCACACCTAAAAAATAGTGCAAAGAATCTGAAAGCAAATCATTTCTGCCATTTTATTTTCAATGATCCAGAGGAGATACAGTGCTTTCAGTAAGGACAAGGACAACTTTGAGTGGTTTTGCCTCTTAATCCAAGGAGTACATGGCCACTTCATATAGGATGAGATGGAGTGCTATCAAATGCTGGTTTTGCAAGTCGGAAGGATTTGTTACTCCATGTAAGATGTGCCTTCCTGTGTTTTCCATCTTCATAAGGAGACATCAATGCATTTTTCTGAGACTCGTATCCTATCCCAGCAGGAGGAACTTAGAAATTATTAGAGCTGAGGAAAAAAAAGAAAGCTATGGGCCAAAAATGTTTCCATTTGGATGTGTTGCTACAATAATTTCTCAGAATGTTTTATTACATCTCTATTCATTATGGGCCTCCCTCTGTGGTACATTACATGATGCACCATTTTTCTATTTCATGAACAAAACCACAGCAATTTTTAAAGAAGTAGCTAAATAAAGGGTTCTGGATAAAGAAAATAAAATTTAAAGAATTGAAAGTAGCAGAACTATTTCCATAATGTATCATCTATAGCCTTTCAACAAGCAATTCCAGGGCTAAATAATTTGGCTTTGAATTTTTTGCCACAGTTTTGGTAGGGCTTTTTCACTCAGTTTTAGTCTAAGCATTCCTCATTGAAAGAAAGAATAAACAAATATCAAAAACTTCTAGCAACTTCAAAGTGGCCTTATGTCAAAGTTCCATTTAAAAGCCATTTGTATTTCAGCAAAAATTCCAGCAGTACATCTAAGATTAGTTTCCTATTTGATGAAAGAAGTTTTGATTTTTTTCTACCTTCCTTTTCTTTCCTTCCTTGAATATTTTAAGCATTTCATTTCAAAATTTGAAATTAAATAAAAATTTAGTATCCTTTTAATGACAGCAGAAGCCAAGTGATATTTTTTTAATTAAGTCTACTTTTACGTTACCATGTTCATAGGGCTGCATATATTTTGTGAATGCTTCATGATAATATCTGTGTTGACTGCTTTTGGGCATTGTAAAGTGAAAAAGAATCCAAAAGAAATTTGACTAATATGTTGCTGGCAACTTAATACCATTATCAAAAACATATTGTTTCATTAACTAGAAAATCATCCATTAATGCTACGTACCTCCTAAAGAAAGAAAAAGTCTAGATTATCTTCATCTTTATAGAAAAAAGTTATGGCCTCGTTGTTCTGTGACCTGAAAGTATGTGCCATTTTCTTATTAGTAGCCCAGTATTATTATGAGTGACCCCGTCTACATGGCTAAAAAGCTGCAGGATTTAAGAATAGCTCAGACTGTATTTTAGGGGCAGCTTTTAGTAGAGCTTGTTCTCCTGGCTGAGAACTCTCTTAGCATCCACTTGCATGAGGTCAGGCTGCTCCAGCCAAGCAAAGGCTCTGGTCCCACAATGACTTCAGTAGGTCGGGTTGAAATGCATTAAATCAAGGTGGTGCTCAAGTTCTAGGACATTTTGGATAATACGAGTTTATGTTCTGATAGGTTTGTCTCATGGGGTCACAGACCAGATGAAGTACAGGCAATTCTATCAAATAAAGATCCAGCTTTATTTTAAACTTATTTCAGAACTTCAACTAATTCAAATCTTTAGAATTTTTTAACCAACCTGACATTGTAAGACATTTTTGCTGATTTTTTTTCAGTTTTACAGGAGAAAATCTTAACTTGTATTTGATTTTTCCTTCTTCCAACAACAAAAGCAATAACTAAAGTTCACACTGTGTTGAAACATGTTTTACATTACATGTAAAATCTGTTGAAAAGAAGAGTGAGTTTGAAAAGCCAAGCTCCTGAGTCTCAAGTGTTACAAAACAAAGGAATGAAGACTGTGTATAGCTCCAGAACAACCGTCCTGAATTCCCCTGCCTTGTCCGCAGTACACCTTCCACCATGAACAAACCTGAGGCCTTCAGCCAACACTGCAAAACCACTTCAGTGCCAGGAGTACTTTGCAGTTATGTAAATTGTGGCATTTTAATGCATAGGCACAATGAGACATACTCGGGCTGTAGACGTAAAATTAATTCTGGCATTTCACAACTAATGGCTGACCTTGCAATTTTAAAATAGAGGTTTTCCTATGGATTTAAAAAAACAGTGTTGGCGGGTACATTCTCCAAAAACTGAGCAAAGAATGAACTTAAGATACATTGCCTCACAGCATTGACATCTCTACGAGTGATTTTCAGGGTTGGAAACCTGAACTCTGCTAAACAGGCTGCTGTTAGTTGGTCTAAGATAAGTAATGACAGAAACATAAGACTTTCCAAGCACCACGGTGTTTATGCCTCTTCTGAGAAAGAAGTTGTGGCCTTCTTCCCTGGCTTGGCAAGGTTTCCTTTCAGTCACAAATAGAGCAGGGTAACAGTGGTGCCCAGGTTGTTTGTAGTAGACCTTTACTCTGTGGATACTCCCTACACAGGGGTGTGGACAAACTCTGGAAACCCCTGTTTAGAAAGAGTCTTCAGGAACCAGCAGAGAGACAAAGCATTTTTTTCAGTTCTGTGTATCTTCTCAAGAAGCAGCAGGTGTTGCAGGATCCCATGGTGCTGGACAAAGGATGCTGCATTAGACTGAGCTTCTTTGGACCAACCACTTCATAAGTGCTGTTTCTTCTACTTTGACCACTACCCCACAAACAGTGCCCCACCACATGCACACCAAAGCCTCATTTCACAGACTTTCCTCCCATCTGGCTAGTTATAGTCTCAGCTTCTCATGCCCCATGCATGCCAGACACATCACTCAACAAAGCTCACTCTTTGGCCTTCTCTTCCTTTTTTTTGCCTCTACTGTCTAACCTCCCAAGTTGGTAACCAGTGCACTCTTGTATTTCCACAGAATTTTTCTCCTCAGCACTTATCTCCACTAACTTACTTCTATATTGAGTCTTTGTGAGTCTTTTTGAATTTTCTTCTGGTCTCTTGCCACTGCTGCTGCCAGTTCCATTCTTCTGCCGCAGACTGATATTAATGCAAAACATTCTAAGAAAATTCACAGTGGCTCTTGAATAGTTCAGCCTTGATGAGCTCCCTCCCAGTTTTCTTCTTTTTATAAGGAGAGGCAGTGAAATTTAGCCACATGAAAGGGAGTTTCACCATGTTTCAATCAGGAGGTTTTGTTGTGTTTCAGAACTTTCTCAGACATCATAACTGAGTTGTCCAGCCTGTAGCCAAAATGCCTTATTTTCCCTTGGTGGTGTCATTCCCTGCACAGCCAGCCTGGATTTTCTTCCAAGCTTGGATTGACTTTCAGTGAAGAATTCACAGACAGATCTGTACAAGGTTTAGTAAGGAAAAAGAAGTCTATCTGGTGACCCTAGGTCTCCTCACAGGCCTGGCAGGATCATCTGGGTCACTCAACTCACAGATGGAGCTGAACTACTTTTCTTCAGAGGCAGCTTGCACCCCCTGAGAGCAAGCTCTGTGTGCCTTCTTCCAAAGGCAAAGCCACCAAATGGTGACTCTGTTGTCACTAACACTAATCCCACTGTCAGCTCATCCTGCACTCTTAACCAAGAACCAGAACTTGATTTGTAAACAGCAGTGTGGTACACTGAAAAAATTAAGTGCATGAAGAAGCATGCCCAAGAAGCTCTTTCAGTGCTGCAGGCTGGACTAGTGTGTCACAGTGAAGGAAAAGTGCATGTCTATGTAACCATCAGCATTTACATGCTGAAACAAAGCTAAGGCATGAACATCAGCCATGAACCTGCAGAGGACACCCATGGCAGCTGTCTGGAGGCAAAGGAGCAGTTCAAGTGTCAGCCCTGGAAGAGCACTTGTACTTCCCCTTGCACAACAGGACAGTCTTGTTTGTGTGCTCTGCCAGGAGGTTTCTCACAGAAGAGACCAAGATTCTCTGCCTACAGCAAATGCTCCAGTGGATGGCAAACGTCCCAGTGGAGTATTCTAGCATGCAGTGCACCATGTTCAGTGAAAAGGTCCCTGGCCTTCTCCAGTTTTCACTCCCCCACAGGCAGCCTTGCCTTGTCCCATACTGTCGTGTTTTAGGAATGATATTCCCCAATGTAAGGTGCCCCCTAGAAGACTCCAAACAATGCACTGCTCACTCACTCTCTCTTCTCCCTCCCTGTGGAGGGTTGGAGAGAACTGCAGACACAAGGGCTGAGACAAGAACAGTTTACTGGAAACAGCAATGAGATAAGAAACTAGCAATAACAGCAACAGTATTAATAACAGAGCATACATGAGTGATTCACACATGAGAGCTCACCATGAGGAACACAAATCTACCCCCACAACTCACCTCCCTGCACATGACCAGGAGGGACCCCCTCCCCACTACAGCTCCTGAAGGTGACATGAGGTGGTATAGAATAACCTCAGTGTCCTGGCCGTGTCCCCCCTACCTACTGCCAGGAAAAATTGACCCTTACCTAGTCAGAACAAAGAAACATGTGCCTATGACTAATTTGGGAATTTACTGTAAGGACAGTGTCCACAGGTGGAGCCCGCACAATTAGCATGCATTTAATATTAGCAGAAATTTCATGAGACATCATCTAGCAGGCTAATTTCTGGCTCAACTAAATCAATGAACTACTTCTGGAAAACAATCATTGCTTCCTTTTTAACATTCAGATCTACTATTCTAAAGATTTTTGTTCATACATATTAAATCTCGTGTGCATGTCCTGTGCAGTTAAGAGACTGTTATAGAGGTCTTACTACAAAGTGAGCCAATAGCTGAAGCATTATTTTTCAATTTAACTTTCACTGAGAGTTCCATTTTATGAGACTCTCCATTTCATATCCTTCACAACACTTCCCACTCCCTGATGGCTCCAGGAATAGTCTACCCATTCCATTACCACAAAACTTTGCTCACAGGAACACCTGATGGTAATGCAAAGAGTGCAAGCTACCACCCATGCTTTAGCTTCAGCATATCACAGCCATGTAATAGATTTTAGGTTCTAGATTTTTACATCAGGGAAACACCAGATTCAGAGAAACAGTTTACCAATTGATTGAGCTCACCTGAGGTTTTCCTAAGTGTGGGAAACTGGACAGCATAATTTCCAGCTCTCCTTGCAGTAAGCTCTAAGAAGGACCGGACACATCTGGTTTTACCACAAGTAGATCAGTGGTTGACAATATATCCATGCCTTTCTCATACGACAATTCCTCTTCAAAATTGCCATCAGTCTTTAACACAAAGAGAGCTTTATATCTATACTTACATCATTTTCTGCATGGTATACGTTTGGTTTAGGGCAGAGATTTTTCAACGTTTAACCACATGGATCGTCTTTCAATGTAGATTGGCTATTATCTCCTATGCCTTTGAAGCAGCTAAAGCAACTGCTTAATCAAAGGTAAAGAGCCAATAGTGGTAGCTTTTTGCATGGATGCTTTCTCTTTTACTACTCTAAAACCTGGTAACAAGCACACGCTGTGTGTGGCACAAGCCTGGGCACCAGGCCATGGCCTGACCTTCATCTCTGAAGGTCTCAGTAGTCTGTGCAGCTCTCCCTGTGATGGCTTCACACTTCATTCTTTGCCCAACCAGGCACATTTAGGCTGATGGCCAGAATTCAACTTGGTAAGGCAAGTGTCTAGTGCACACTGACCTTACTCAAATGCTGGTGAATGTCCTGGATCAACAAACACCATTATCTTTAAGTCTATTTTTCTGGAAGTTTTCTACCATCAACAAGGCTTAACAGAATACAAAGTTGTATTCTAAAACAGGGGCTTTTGTGACTTTTGTCCTTTTGTTGCCCCTTTCATTGGCAGGGATCAAGTTAAAGAGTCCAAGGAACTTAAAGCATTTCTAAATCCATTTCTTGGCACTTATGAACTCTGGTGACCGGGTTCAAAATGGTAGTAATAAATTAATGAATAATTCAAAACCACTTATGGCAGTCACCCTCAGCAATTTCCTTTCTCATCCCATGTACTGAATAGTGAAGACAGCTCCAATGGTTGGCTTTATCAGGACATTAAAGCTTTTACAAGGGTTTAAAAGATAAGAGTAGCAGCACACACAATTTCAAGTAGAAGTTACATTATACATGGTGATATCAAGCCAGTGTACTCATGAAAGCATTCATTTAGTGAGTTTAATGAGAGCAATTTGTCAACAATTTCACACACCATTTGCCTAGAATTCTCCAATGCAGGATTTCACTGCAGGCTCCTCCCCCCCAAATAAAGTGCACGTTGTATACAGTTCTGCCTATCATTAATCATCTTTTCAGCGCTGCAAGTTCAATGCTGCTTTCCCAGTAGGAGTCCAAGGGAGCAACATAGCCAAAAGAGGGAAAAGTCATGGGAAAAGAAGAGTATAAATGTTCACTTCACCAAAACAAAAGTAAAAAACCAAATACAAGAGCAAAACTCCCAAACCCTAGTAGAACTATTCTTGTCTGCCCATGGCAGCTGATCCTAACAGCAACTTCTGGAGCTATACTTTTTCCTTGAGCTGAATGTACAACTATCAAATCCAAATTGTGCTTCATTCACCTTAGGACTTCAAAGCAGATGTTAAGACCATCAATCAGTTTAAAATATGAAAAATACAAAAAGTAAAAAAAAAAGTCAAAACATTTCCCCCTTTAATACTGTCATCAGATTCTGGAATTGTTGCATTTTGTTTCTCACCTATGTCCAATTCAAAGGTAACTCTTAAAAAAAATAGTATTTCTTGAAACTTTATCTGCAAAGAGCTTGACTTAATAAATAACAACTGAAGAAGTCATTACTGTTGATTGTCAGCATTTTTCTCCTAACCAAGATGACTGAAGGAAAAGCAGATGGAAAGTAATTAAGAAGATGAGGAGTGAGGTTTGCTGGAAGTAACTGATACTGTTGGTAAATCTGGGACTTATAAATGATTCTCTTCCATGAAGGAACCGAGGCAGATGTTTCCGCTATTTCAGCAAGGAGCTAGAGGAGAGCAAATAAAAATGAAAAGAAAAATCAATAGAAGAACCATGAACCTATAATTACAAAATCCAAATGGTTTTACACACTTCCTTCTTTTCTCTGATGCTTCCAGAACTTTTGAAGCCTTCGAGAAGTGGAGAAGGAATCCCCTGACATGATCTTACTAAAAAAATTCAAGACATTAACAACCATAGCTTACTTCATCTTATGTGGACTTGTGCAGTAGGAATATGGACAAAAGAAAGCATTAAGTTTACTTTGAAATATCTGAAGTTTTAAAGATTCTGCAAAATGTTCTTCAAAATGTTTTATGTTATGCTTAAACAGTATTGAAAACCTAAAATGAAGGAAAACAAAAAGGGAAATAGGTGGAACTGCAAGTTTATACTGGACATATGACCCCTCCCTTTGCAGGAAAGGCATTTTAAGAGGGTTGTGAGAGAGAAGACGGAGGAGGACAGGGGGAGCTGTACTGAGCACATCTAAAGGGGCAAGATGTGGCTCAAGCTACAGAGCATTTCCACAGAGACAAAGTGCTGCTGTCATCTGTGCAGGCAGCATTTCCAACCCAGCAGTGCTCTGTTTCATTAACTGTGCTGTCTCTGGCCAGTGGCATCTGAAAGGAGAAAGTTGTTTTCTGAAGTGCAGCAAATCAAGATTTTACTATTTTGGCCTTCAGCAATTATCAGTAAAAGGTTAAATGAAATATGGGCGTGCATATATGCATAACTGCATGTATACAAGAAAACAGAAAACCACTCCTTTCAGACTTCTTCTGTATCTGTTCCAAGAGATGTGTGTTCTTCTGAATACTTATCCATACACCTATCTTTCAACATTAAAAAAAAAAATTAAAATTTCTCCAAATATCTGATACTGCATATGAAGAAATCAAGATGTTCCATTTCAGCTTTTGACAGATTGTCCTTCATGGGGGAAAAAAAGATAAATCCATACCGAAAGGCCAGGGATATATATTTTTTAAATTAATATACTAAACCTTCTATTTTTTCTCTTACTGGAAGCTGTTGAAGGGTTTTCAATGGTCAGCAAGGAAANNNNCGGTGTGAGAGTTTTTAAGGGTATGCAAAGAAAAAAAAAAAAAAAAAAAAAAAAAAGAGCCTTCTTCCCTAGGCCCAGGTGTCCAGGTATGAACCTGTTCAGATTAGTCAAAAATAAGCTATTGCAGAAAATACACAAATGTGAGGGCTTTTCCTATGTCTGTCTACTGTCTCATCTTTTTTTCTGGTTGCAGTAATACATGGTAAGCTACCATCACCAATCTCAAATTAAGGAAAGTAATTACTGAGAAACTTCAGAACTGACCTTTGAAAATGCACCTCTGGCCATAGTTTACATTATGGTTACAGTCAGAAAGGTCTTGTAAAGATGTCATGAAGATGATGTAATATTGTCAGCCACAGAAAATTCTATTTGTTCAATTAGCAAGGTCAAAGGTTTTCCTTTTCCTTTTACTCCCATGCCACAAAATTCAATTATGCTAAAGAGCTCCAGAATGCATTTCTGTGTCATAGAATCACAGAATCATTTTGGTTGGAAAAGACCTCTAAGATCATCGAGTCCAGCTGTTAACCCAGTATTGAGAAGTCCATCACTAAACCACATTCCCAAGCACCACATGCTTCTACATGCCTTTTAAATATTTCCAGGGATGATGACTACACAACTTCCCTGGCAGCCTGTTCTGCTGCTGGACAAGTCTTTCTATGAAGAATTTTTTCTCCTAACCAATTTAAATCTCTTCCAGCACAACTTGAGGCCATTTCATCTTGTCCTGTCACTTGTGACCTGAGAGAAGAGACCAGTGCTTACAGCACTCCACCCTCCCTTCAGGCAGTTGTAGCAAGTGATAATGTCCCGTGCCTGAGCCTTCTCTTCTCCATGGCTAAACACCCCTATCTCCCTCAACCAGTCCTCAATGGACTTGTGTGCCAAAGCCTTCACCAGCTCTATTGCCCTTCTCTGGACATGCTCCAGCACCTCAGTGTCCTTCCTGAACTGAGGGGCCCAGTACTGGACACAGAAGTCAAGGTGTACCCTGACCAGTGCCAAATACAGGGGGACAATNTGCTTACAGCACTCCACCCTCCCTTCAGGCAGTTGTAGCAAGTGATAATGTCCCTTGCCTGAGCCTTCTCTTCTCCATGGCTAAACACCCCTATCTCCCTCAACCAGTCCTCAATGGACTTGTGTGCCAAAGCCTTCACCAGCTCTATTGCCCTTCTCTAGACATGCTCCAGCACCTCAGTGTCTTTCCTGAACTGAGGGGCCCAGTACTGGACACAGAAGTCAAGGTGTACCCTGACCAGTGCCAAATACAGGGGGACAATCGCCACCCTGCTCCTGCTGGCCACACCATTGCTGAGCCGGTCCAGGATGCTCTTGGCCTTCTTGGCCACCTGGGCACATGCAGGCTCATGTTCAGCTGCTGTTGAGCAGCACCCTCAGGTCCTGTTCCAATGGGCAGCTTTCCAGCTACTCAAGTGCAGGACCCAGCACCTTGCCTTGTCACATCTCATACAATTGTCCTTGGTTCATCAATCCAGGCTGTCCAGATCCCTTTTCAGAGCAATAGGCACTACAGGAGAAGAAAGACTGCTTAACGTTTTGCACATAAAGATATCCTGTGGACACTCAAGAGCCACCTGAAAAACTCTGGAAGCCTTGGGCCATATGGGTCTTTTATCAACAGAAACGTCTGCATTATCAAATCCTTCTCCAAGGAGAATCCGTGTGGCTGTCTCAGCAATAGGTTCTCATGCACACAGACTGTGGACTCGAAGGGCAGTGGTAGAGGCAGGATCTCCATAGACCTGGCTTCACCCACAGATAAGAGAAAAAGAGTATACCTATGGAGGAGAATTCTCAACCCCTATTGTGAACACTGGATCAAATGATTCATCTTTGAAAAATACAGATATACCAGGAGTACTCCTCATAGTTTCTCCCCTGTGATATAGCTACTCCTACACCACACATCTTTCTGCCAAAGGATGTGGTCCTGACCTGATTAGCTATTGGCACACGTAAAACATTTCGCTTAAATACTAAACCTCAGACAACTAAAGATGAGAGTGTATTGGTTTACTTAATACTTTAACTAGTTCTGTTACCACATGGTGAAATATGGAGACCGTCTTAAGGGTACATCACATGGAAGAAAGTGTATAAAAGCCTATAAGGATGCAATGAACTCCATCCAGCCTCACAGGTAGACAGCTAAAAGTCTACAGGTATGCACAAGAAAATGTCACCCCCAGCCCCACATGCTTCAAAGCTACTTTTTTAAAAAAGTTATCTTGGTGCAGGAACCAAAACTCTATAGAAAGAAAATCTGAAAGGCAGGCTTATGATTCCCTCTGATGTAAAATCATACTATATCTCATGCCATCTTTGTGGAACTTGCTGACACAGGAAGTTGTGGAGACAGAAAGCATTGTCAGATTCAGAAACCATCACGCAAATTTATGGACAGTAGGTCCATAAACAGAGAGACAACAGGAGCGAAAGCACCCTGTAACATCCCTAATCCAACTGTGGATCCAGTGCAATATAATAGGAATGGACCAGGGAAAATTACTAAGGTTGCACAATCTCATTAAATGGCAATTATAGTTATCCTTGGTAGGGGAGAGGAAGTGTACTGGGAAACATAGCTGGTCTGATTTTGTGGAGCATTTAGAGAATCTGTGTCCTTCTTCATAGGCACTTAAAATCTCTAGTGCTTGCAACTATATCAGGAATCTGTGTGACATTCAGCAGACATGCCTCCAAACTATTGAAGTTTGTGATCATGTTTTCTGTACTGCATAGAGCTGTGTTAACATTGATATAACAGGCCGCCCTAGAGTTATTTCATGATTTAAAAAGTCTGAAGAAAAACAGCATTGTAGTTTTGTGTTCTTTTATCCAATTCCTGTCTGCAATGATGGTGGAGTCAGGCACCAGTCTACTGCTTAAATCTACCGTCTCAGCCTGTCCACCCCCACATTGCTGTTCCCTAATGCATATTTGTGACAAACTTGGAACAACATCTGACCTTCGAGGCCTCTATCCACTTCCCTGCTGTCTGCCAACAAATTCTGGCTAACACTTAAAGGAGATATCTCACCACTGACCTGGCACTGCGAGTTAACTGCCTACAGTGAGGCCCCTGCAGTTTAGTAAAGCAGTGCCCCAAATACCCCAGGATTCCTAACCCTGAACACTCATACCCCGTGTTTGTCAGAATAGTGCAACTGAGCTTTATTATTGCATCATTATTAATTTGAAGTATGTGTGCTCTTTTGCCCTCAAAAATAAAAGAAAATATCCAAATTCAAACAGAAAAGAGCAAAGGAATACAAATAATCAGGGATAACAGTCAAGAGCTTTCTGTAAGTGCTTTATCCCTTCAGATGAGTTGGTGGAGGCAAAGTGACTGGTCTCACAAGTCATCTTAGGACTTGCTACACCTACACCTAGATATATATACTTTTTCATTTTCAGGATGGCTGTCCCCTCTTCAAGCTTTTCTGAAGATGTTGCTAAAACTTTGGAAACTGTATATCTTTAGGTAAGATATTTACGAAGTTCTTGTAAAATTTAGAAGCTCTCACCAGAAAAAAAACCTGGCATGTTTAACAAATTACAGTAGGACTGGGTGCTTAAGAAGGTACCATTGCTTTTAGGCTATGTCACTGCAAAGTTTGGAAAGAAGAAACTTAGGTCATTTTCCTACAGAAATCTCAAGGTTAGTGAGAGTATCAGAAAGTCACTTGGGAAAGGCAGGGATTATGTGAACTGTCCCGGGCTCATGTTTATCTAATCCAGTTGCAAGGCTTCTGGTGATGAGGACAAACTCTCCAGTACTTCACATGCTTGCCATTAGAGACTTTTTCCTAATGTCCAACTTGAATCTTCTCTGCTGCACCTGACTTGATTTGGCTCTACTCACCATGGAAACGAAGTGCTCACATATATGAGCACAGGTATCCTACCTCCTCCCTCCTCTTTCTCTGAGATGAAAGAAGCCACTTCATTATGTCCTTCATTGAGATAAATACTGTTAAGAGCCCTGATCATCCTCATAAGTGATCTTAGATTTCCTCTCCCTAAGCTGCGAATGTCTCTAAGTGCAGCACCCAGAACGAGGCACAACATCCAAGTTAAAGCCTTACCAGAACTGACCATCCTCACAGTGCTGGGGCTCCTTTGCACACAGCCACCGCTCCACTTCTCCCTTGGATTGGGAGCTTTGCTTGATGTTGTTGATATGTGTTCAGCTTTTGACCCTTCTACAGGCTCTGGGTTCAGGCACAGGCAGCTGTATTCTCTTGCCTCTTGGAGCTGCTGCAGCCTCGGTGGAAGTGATAAATAGGCTGCAGTAGATTTATAGTCAGTGAGCAGATGACTCAAAATTGCACAGACTTCGCTTTTATTTCTTCTTTACTTTATCAACAGATTCAAACTCCACAGGGTGTATAAATTCCACAAACTTTTCTTTCCTTTTTGGACTTTGGAAAAGTGCAGGTCAGGCAGTGGGGGTCCTTTGTACAGACATCGCTTATCCCTGCATGTGCTCATGCTCAAAAAACTAGTTTGCATTCCCTCAGGAATATACAGTTTATACATAAATACCCCTTTCTTATTTTTAAATACTCTGCAGTCTTGGATTTCAAGAGGAGTTCAGCTACTCAAGACCAAATGTGGATCTCAGTTATGAAGATAACTGGCCACACAAAGCAATGTATAGTAGGAAACTCAGGACTAGGAAGAAATGTTAGTCTGCCTCATACTGAGTGACTTTAGATTTACACATCTGAAGCCTAAATTCCCAAAACCAGAAATTAGCACAGGAAAAGCACTGGGACATCAAAGTATCTAGGAAACTATTGACAGTAGTTCGGTAGGTAGGAACAAGCATGGAAGAAATGGTTCTAAGAAGGTCAAAAAAAAACCTCTTAGAACAAAAAACTACCAAAATAAGTAAAAGAAAAAATAAATATATCTGAAAAAAAGTGATACTACAAAAATATAAGGCATTTTTAAAAATTATTTTTTAATAATTAAGATAATATTTCTTATAATATATAAATAGGAAGAAAATGAACTGTTCCAAATACTCTGCACTCTTTGAAAACAAAATAAGGAAAAAAACTCCTTATCTGGAAGAGAAACCTGCAACAATCTTTACCAAAAAGCAAAATAGATATTTTAAAATTAAAGTAGTTTTTCACTGCTAATTTTAAAGTTATAGAAAATGGTTTTCTTGCATATTTTAGCATTAAACCTTTTCACTATGGTAAATCTGTAAAAAGTGAGATATTAATAGGATTCCTTATATATACACATATATAAAACAAGTTAGTTGTTAGAAGACACTTCTTTTTTTATGTATGTAAATCAGAATCTTTCTTAGAGTCAAATTTAAGAAGTAAGAAACCTTATGAATTGTACATGCTTGCCAGTTTAATTTATTTAGAAGTCCTATAGTAAAAAAAACCTAGCCATAGGATACACCTCTAAAAAGCCAGATAAAATTAAATTTTTTAAAACTAAATCTAGTGTCATATTTGGTCACCTCCATTAGCCATGAGGTTTTTGATGTGCAAACAGCTTAGGCTGATCCTGAAAGTGCAGTTGCTGACACCCACCACACATGCAAGCTGAGTTACTCTTGAAGTCATTGTCATTACTCTGCTATGACCTGTGGCAATGAAGAACCTGCTTTACAAAAAGGTAAGTCATCCATAAAGTGGAGTTGGGCAGACAACAGAGCAGGAAGATTGGGTCACTTGCATTTTGAAGCTAAACTTCCCTCTTTAGTGATGTCGTCTTCAATTATTTTAGCCCTAGCTGCCTGCTCTCCACTTTCGGCTTTTTTGTCTGAGGAGTAAGCAATGGAGTCCATATGGACAGAAGAGAAGGAAAAAGATACAACCAAAGGATGCACTGATGAATAACCAATGAGCAGTTCAAGTTTGGTCCTACTATTTTAAATAAACTTTTTTTAAAAAGACATGCCACCAAAATATCCACATTAATGTAAATGACTTACAGGAGCCTCTAACCACTAGACCAACAGCCCACAGATATAAATAGTCATTACAAAAGTATGTTCCAGTATTCCTTGCACAGCTATTACTATTATAACATCAAGGAAGGAAAGCATTCACTCTTTCATGCAAGGAAATTGGCTATTAATTTTCTTTTCCTGGCAAAACTGTTTTGCTGAAGATATCAAATCTTTTCCTTGACTGGAAATTACCACAGCATTGTCTTTCTTAAAAGCTTGTTATTTAAACCTCTCTGGACACCTGGCCTAGCAGAAAGCTGTCGGTGTATCTAGTTCAACACACAGAGCTCTGTTAATTAGGGAAAAACCTGTTTCATGGATAAAATGAAGTTGTGTTAGTAAGTCTACTTCAAGCGTGAGGTGAAGAGTATCTCAGGGCAGACCTATTTCAGCCAAACTTTAATCTTTGTCCATCTTATTGGCACAGATTTAAATGTAACCACATATATCATCAGAAATCTTCCCCTCTGTTAAAAACGAGACATCAGACACTGATTCATTGTGCTATGCTGGTTCAATGATGGAAGTGTCAGCAATACATCTCAGAAAGGGAGACAAAAGCATAAGGGATAGTTCAGCTTACAGGGTGTTGCTGTTAGAAAACTAAGAATTTATGTAAATCAACCCCAGACTTCACTGTGTGGGGAGAGAGGGGGACTTGAACATCACCACACAAAATGATGTGGTCCTACCGCATACTCGAGCTTGCCCGGTTTACTGTAATATCCAATCTGCCAATATTAATTTCTTAATGAAAAACTTACATCTGGGAAACTGCATCACCATCAAAGCGACAAAACCCACATCCTGCTTAAATTTCGTTCACTTGAATGGCATATCCATGGAAAATCACTGCAAAGCAAATCAGAGCTACAAGAGACGCAGACAAGAAAAAAGCCCTATGTTTATTAAAACTAAAAATCTGTCTTTTTTGCAAAGAAGCCAGGCCAGTATACTTGCTACAATCTACTCAATTTGAAAAAAAAAACAAACTCCAAAATAAGAACACACACACAGAAACCCCCAAACAAACAACAAATAAACAACCTCCCCCAAAAAACCTCAAAACCTCAAACAAATAAAAACCCAAAACAACTGAAAAGCAAAAAGCTTCTAAACACCCAACAAAAAAAAACAAAAGGAAAAAACCCCACAAAACAAAATATCCCTCGAAGCCCCCATGTAACAGAATCACACAGATTCACTGAGGTTTTTTGTTGAAACTAGAAACCACATTCAATTGAATACCTCTGATAAAGAAACAGGTCTTTCTTTGGAAGAGAAAGAGTTAAATTCTAGATCTCCTAAATACTCCCACCTTTCCCTGCTGCTGAAGCTGTCTGCACATAATTTGAGAAAGCTGAATAAAAGGAAAAGAATACTGTATACATAACACGTTAAACGATGAGTATGAAAAGAATGTATGTGAAAATCCTTCATATTTTCTGCTTGCCATTAATTAGAGATGGATTCCTGATCTTGATTATCCTAAGCAGAAAATCAAGACCAGTCCCTGAAACCAAACAGTCTTCCCTTTGTGGGCCTCCTCTTGATTTATGTAGGGCTTTAAACAACACAAAACCCCCCAGAGCTGGGGTTACTGTTCTTTCACATTAGTTGCTTTTTTTGAGGCTGTTGATGGGCCTATGCTTTAGGATATTTATTTCTTGTTACATCTTACATTACAAGAAAGGAGAGAGCTGGGAAAAACCACTACAGAATGCAATGCACTTTCAAAATCATATTTTGTTAACCATTTTATTATCTTTTGATTTGGAGTCCTCCCATTTTAATATGCTCTTTCATCTTTTTTTTTTTTTTTTCTTGGTTTGGATACTACTATGCCACTTTTAAGGCAATTAAATCTATTGCAGAATATTTTCTTTTATCTGCTCTTGTCTCATTCAAAGTAGCGCCCAGATACTTTGAATAGCTTATTTGACCTAATGAGGTTTCAGCCACTTTGCCACAGGAAGTAAGGCAATGATATTTTGGGACGTGCTACATTTTCAGGTGACAAAATAAAATGACAAAGTCAGAATTCTGATGTTGTTGCTTGTGCGGTTCACAGCTTGCAGGGGTAGAGATAAAAATAAGGTGAAAGGAGAAAGGGAAAATTATAACGCTAGGAAAAAAGAAGGCATTAACATTGCGAATTAAAGGGTTTACGATCACACATTTTATCTACATGTTCTCTTCTTGCTTGTACAGAGAAAGATTTGAGGCCAACAGCTCCCCCACAGAACCCTGAAAGATTTAGAATTCTCCTTCTGCCCTGTGGATACATAGGGGAAGACAGGGAGGCTGAAACCACCCTCTGTTTCTTACCCTTAGACAAAACAGCCCTTTTCCCTACCTTTAGGAGGAAGGAGAGACTGGCTGATCTCAGGAGAGAGCAACTGACCAAATTTCACTGCCATCCAGCCCACTGGAGGGAATACTAAACAGAAAATGCTGACACAAGGGCAGAGAGAACGTTGTGTGTCCAAAGCAGGAAACTCAGCCCTAATCAAGACAGAGAAGAACCTGCTTCAGTGCTTAGCAGAGACTACATTGCCATGATGGATGCAATAGTCCAGCAGGTAGCTAAATTAAGTATATGTGTTGGGTCAAAAAGTTATTACACAAAATATCCAAGTCTCAACTGTTTTCCAAAATCAGTGAAGGTAGCGGATTGGTTACATAAACCCTGGTCAAGTTCTCATTAGCTGAACAGAGAAACAAATAAAAACCTGGTTTGCATTTATGTTTTCTCCTAAAGCCACAGGCTAACCCATCACGTTACAGCACTGACAATTTCTAAAGTTATCATGAGATCAGCCATTATACCTCATCTTTGTTTTACAGCGTTTTCATCTGTTTCACGTTTCTTGGCTCTTTTACATGGTACTTTTAATAGAAATCTGACCACCATGACTACAGTACTATACTGTACAATTAGCTGGGGGGATAGGGATGGCTCATCAGCAAGAACATGTGAGGAACACAGTCCCAGCAGACTGACAGAGTCTTTGTCATGGCAGATTTCACTCTGCACAGCAAGAACATGTGCACAGACATGACATATGAGAGGCCTGTACCAACTGCAGATCATGCAACTCTCCTTGACTCCGGAGGCCACACGGCCCATACTTGCCATTCTGAGGAGTCAATATGAGTGGTTTCTTCTGGAGCTCCACACACATCTGGAGCCCAGCACTCACATGTAGTTACTACACTCCCGAAACTTTTATGAAGTTGTTCCCTTAATTTAGTTTCAAAACCTTGCAGGATTAATTACTTGACAAAGAAACAACCTTGTAAAGAAGCAACCAAGTAATTCTGCGTGCAGATAAACACTTTTTAAAAAAATATTATTTTAAAGTGACTTGCAGTTGAAGCTGCTTTAATTTAGACTGTATTTCTGTAGATCTTGAAAACTGTAACACCAGATTCTCCCACAATTACCTTTAATAAGTTAACTAGCACTATTAATCATATCTAGGTAAATTCAGTAACCTTGCATAGGCAAGGAACCGAATGCTTACACTGTCTGTCACTCCCTGACATGCCTATTACTTAGCTACTTTACAATTTAGCTGTGTAAAAAGCTTGTATATGATTAACATTGGTCCTCAGGGATGGAAGAACAATGTTTTACATAATAACACAAAAAGAAAGGGAAAAGATTTCTTTGGAGAATTGTACTGGGCAAGGGGAAAATAACAAAAGTTATTTTGGAAAAATATTTTGGAAATTGTAAAATGGAAGGCACCAGTCACCATCTTCTTTCAAAATAAAGTTACTATAATCATTATGAAATTCATGCATGGAAGCTGTAGACTATGCCTGACTCCTCTCACCGGCTTGCAGAAACACACCACAGAACAGAAAAAACAGGAAGAGTGAAGAAACACTGAAGAACTGCATCTCAACTTTTATCACCCTACAAACACTCAGGGTCAAAAAGGGCTCTGAACAACCTGATCTAGTTGAAGATGTCCCTGCTCATTGCAGGAGGGGGTTGGACTAGGTGGTCTTTACAGGTCCCTTCCAACCCAAAACAATCTATGATTCTATGATTGTGCTGCAGGTCTCAAGGACACAGCATCTCAGTCATGGATAGATCTAGCTGTTCTAATTTTATTTTCAGTGTTTCTCTCGCATGAAAAGAAAAGAAGATACCTCTAAGAAATGCCAATGTCATAGATCCTTATTAAGGCAGAGTTTAAATTATTGAGTGGTATTCTGCACTCTCGAAACATTTGTGAAGTGATTGGTCTCAAATTCAAACCATCTTTTTTGAATGATTCCTGTAATGCACATACTTCCTTATCTGCTTTTGAAATCACACTGAAATGAACTGCATTCAATGGGCTTTAACAAATGCCAGAAAAAGCTAGACACTAAATTTTATAGCTTCATTCTTAGGGACATGTTTCCATTTAACATCTTTATTAATATGATTTTATTTTTACCTACATGCTTTACTTTGGAGCAGCAGCACTAGAGATCAAAAGGAACATTAAGAGAAGTTCTCATCAGAGACAGTTTGTGATCATCTCTGTTTTGCTTTGCCTTTAATTACCAACAAAAAAAATAGATTATTTTAGTAAGTTTTTGTCATGCTGTTTGAAGTTACAGCCTGTCATTAAGATCCATAAGAGTACAACAGAATACAACAAAATCAATACCACACTTTCATTCAGGGGAGTCTGGTGTGTATTTACATTGCTGTGGATTCTGATGCTGTAAAAGTCTGCTGACTGTAATAACAGTGGAGTTGGCACAGTGGTACAGATCTTGGCATTTCACCATGAGGCCTTGCTTGTATTCACGGCTCTTGTGCACAATTCCTCTGAAGGAAATTTGTCTCTTGACAGGATCACTTTTTCCTGTGAAAAAGGAAGAGAAGAACATGGTGAGGTTTTACATGTAGACATGTAGTTTCCTCAGTGATTCTGATCAACTGCAAAATATTTGCAACTTGGAAACAAAAAAACCCCATTCTTTGTTCTCAGGATGATAGGTCGGATACAACTCAACTGCACTGAGGACATTCTGAGAACATCTTCAAAACTAAGGAGGTAGGGGCATAATTTCTTGATTCCAGATAGTGACCCTGATGTAGGAGCTGTCCTGTCACTTAAGAGTTGTATGGACTGAGGTGCTTATGGTCAGTGGCAAAACAAGAACAGGGTGTGAAATACAGCACTTAAACACTGAAGTTAGGGACATGCTGAGCTGGGCTCCTATGTATTGATTACCATTTTCCAACTTGAGTAGAACATAGGGGCACATTTTATTAGAGATGTGGGTGAGGTAACACTTTAGAAAAAAATTAATTTCAGTTACATCTAGAAAAGTAACTGGCAGATCAGATTAGAAAATGACAAGTTCACATAATGCACTAGAAATAGATACTGTTGAGTAGATGCTTGAAATGACCTCCAACCATCCCATTGAAAGAAAACACTTACCTCAAATCCTAATTAGGTTTTGATTTTAATTTAAATTTTCTTTAAGTGAGGGAAAAATATTTCTATTCCATACTGTTCAGCAACAATTTAGATTTAAGCATCTGACTCTATATAAAATAAACTAATTGATAATTACCAGAGGAAACCAATGTCTACACCTGTGAAGATATTCTCAGCTACAAGAAAAACAGGGCAAGGTATATTATTAATGATACGTATTTTAAGAGTCCCCAGGATAAGGCAATCTAGCAGACTTGGCAAGTGAAAGTAAAGGTCAGGAATCTGACTCAAGCATGCATTGATGACCTGCTGGCAATATACAGAACATGTTGTTTTAATGAATTTCACTGCTGGAACAAAACTTTGGTACAACCAAACAAATGTATTTGTTTAGCACAGTTGTGGGCTTTTTTCTAAACTATTCAACAGCGCAAGTGAAAAAGAGGTCAAAGCATACAGTACAGAGGCATGTCATTTTCATTGGACAAATCCAATCTAATGGATGTAATCTCACCTGATTGATCTCGTCCTGAATGTGTGAAGGTACTAACTAAATTTATTTTCTATGTTTATTTTACATTTTAATTGGCTCTTTCATTTTTTTCTTTTTCTTTTTTCTTTTTTCTTTTTTTTTTTTTTTTTTGGATAAAAATTTAAATACGCTGTCATAGTATCCCTTGCATAAAAATGCTTAAAACTCAGAAAAACCTTTTCAATAGCCTTGTTTAACCCACTAGCAGTGCAAGAATTAAGCAGGGACTTGGCAAATCTGTGTTGAAAAACTGACAGTGTTTTGTGCAGTACTTCAATCCTGAGGTTCTAGACATGTCATAAACCTATTGCAGAGTTACTCAGAATTGTTGTCAGTTGGGTCACACAGGTGTAAATTTGCAATGGCCAGAGCTTCTCTCGTGGTGCAATGATAAACCCCAGACATGCAAGGCTTGTGTTTAAAGGCCTGGTTACCTAAGATTTCCCACTGTCGCGATCACTATCCAAAATTAAACATGAAAATTATGGAAACAAGTCCATACTTAGAGTCGTGATCAACTACTAGATAAAGCAAAGGACTTTCAGGAACTGGAACCTGAAAGTGTCATAGTGATTGGTAGTAGATAGCCAGAACAAATCTGATAGACTCAGAAACCTATATTCTTTCAGTTGAATGATTGATTTATTTTTTAAAACGCTGATGTTTGAGGTAAAAAGTGAAGAATCTGAGTTGTTTCCATTGTCACTTTGAATTCTGGGAATGTATTTCCAAAACAGGTTATTTCTCACCTTCAACATGCAAAACAGCCAAATTAAGGTAAGGCCACGATGATCCTAATCAGTTCACAGTTTTGGATAGCCATCTATTTTCCTCTTATTAAAGGAGAACTTCCTACAGGTATTCTCAGTTCTTGAATTACAGACACAGCCATAGTGATCTGCGAGTGTTAAAGCCTGTTTTCCTGACGAGTATGTTAGAAGGTAATTTCAGTTATTGCAGCAGATAAAGATCTGTCTTTCATAAAAGATAAATCTAAACCAGCCAGATGTTATGTATTCTGTTTAAAGTACGAAAGCAGTGCTGTGCTCTAGAAAACATGATGAACTTGCTGCATTTCTTCCTATTTTAATCATTATGAACTACTGATGTTATAGGTCAAGGAGTCTAGGGAAATTGCTAGAAGCAATTACAGCTCGTTTGCTGGAAATAAAGCGAACTTCCATTGATTTGTTAACCTACAATAGTAGTGCCGGCACACATGGACAGCTGTCAGCAAAAATTCCAGGTGGCACATGTTACCTACTGTCTCATATATTATCATATCATGTAAGGGCTGCCCTTATCACTCTGCATCCAACAACCTTGACTCATCTCCCTGCTTCAGTTTTCTCACCTTCTATGTTTTGCAGTAATTTTATTTCTTATTAGAATAACTAAAACTAAGCTCATCACATGCAGCCTGCCACTGTTGTTCAGTTACCCCTTACATGAATATCTTATGATATTTATTGAAGTACTTTATGCTAAGGAAGATTTTTAACCCTATTAAAAGAGCCAAGAAGTGATTAAGTCTGTACAGCGACATGGGAATTTTGACTTTGGGTGCTAAATGAGTACCAAGTAGGATGAAAGAGGTAAAAAAAAGGAGGAGAGTGCAAAAAGAGGGAAGAACAAGGTGTAAAGTAAGAAGAAATTGCAAGGGAAGAAAAATCAGTAATTAAATGAGAAAGCAGCAAAATAGAAGGCAAACTTTACAATAAAGTTTTGTCAAATATATGTCAAATATAAGTTTCCTCAGATTCTGAAGAAAACATGAATGCTCCCTGCAATTACATGAGAAAACTGAAGTCCTTGTTACAGGCAGCTTCTCGCAGTTCTGTGCCCTGGGGAGAGATTCTGCTCTTTTTCAGAAACAGGAGGAAGTAGTGTCTATCCCAAAGGAGGTGACATAAAACATTGAAGGGACCACAGTCAAGGAATATGCAGAAAAACCGTATAGTGAAACAGCAATTAAGGAAGTTATGACAGTGCTTGAGATAGAGCTGTGAAGGGGTCAGTGCTCGTTAATGGGGCCATCACTTATCCTGGCTGATGGCTCATGCACTCATCAAAAGGGCCAAAGATTTTGGTGAGCATGAGGAGACATTCCTTCTTCAGCAGCCACTTGAAAATGTACACAATTGTTGCCAACAACCCATACACCTCAAAACTCCTCATCTCTGAACAAACAATAACTGGATGAACATGCTAAGAGAAAAAGGAAGAACACTGATGGACAGGAGACTCCAGTGCCTATGATCCGAAGGGGGATCCATAGAGGACGGATCATGGACTCAGCATCAGCTGTGTGTGCAGCAGAGAACTGGAATCTGCTGGGGCATCCTAGTTTCTCCAGAGCAGCCTTCCCTTACGACAGGCAGCAGAGGTACTTATCAATAGACAGGCCAATCCTGTGGCAAAACAAGAGGAAGCTAAGCATTACGCTTTTCAGGTAGAGAATTAACACAAGTGAGTTAACAAAAGGCTGGTTTTTAATGGGGAAGAGAAGAAATATATTTTTCTACCCTTTTATAACTGTGAGGACAACCAGAAAATGCTTCCAAAATTGATACCATACGTGCAGATTAAAACCAGGCTGCAAGCCAAATCCTCCTCTTCAGTTTCACTGGTGGAGCCCAGCAGACTGCCACAGAGCTACACTGGAGCAAGCAGGGAAAGAATTTGACCCTTTGACTGCTGCATCAAAAGCAGCTAACTTCCCACTCTATTTGGTGGCCTCAGTAGGAAAAGTTATAAATGGTTTTGTGCTCAGAAATGTATTGATTTTCTGCTAGAATAGTTATGTGCTGATGTCCTTCTGCCCTGCTCTCTCTGCAGTGCCATTCCCTCTCCCCTGAGGCAGCATAATTGGCATTTCTAACCTTGTCCCTGTCCAGCTGGAGATGGATTGGATTGGATTGGTTGCTGATGAAGGAGATTCCTCCACTCCCTAATCATTCTCCCAACACAGATAATCTGTGAAAATAGAAAAGGATGCTTTTTAAATTGGGCTATCATTTAACTTCTTCATTATTCCACCGCTCCATACCTATAGACTCAAGTACAAAATGTACTCTCCCATCATTTTCAAAGTCAGGCAATTCAAATGTCAGGGTTTATCTCATGATCACAGCTGGTTAAGATTTATTTTTATGAAACAGAGGCTACATGTTGTATACAAGAATGTAGACTCCAGAAAGGAGAATATACAGTACTTTGTAGTAAAGCTAAACCTGAAAACACAAACCTTAAGATAGCAATACTGCTTTGTACCATGAAATTCTGGATTCTCTTCGAAAGGACTGAAAATTAAAATTCCCTATTTGAATGATAGATATAAAAAGTATCCTGACTGAGAAAAAGAAGTACTCACTGCAAGAAAATAGCTGTTTTGCTATTCTGCACAAAAACACCTTATAACTAAACCTGCTAAAGCAAAGCAATGGAAAATTTTGTTGTTGTTTATGAAGAAGCTCACACCAAGAACAACCTTCATATACAAACTTGATTTGTCCCTTAACACTCTTAGTTCAGGGCATTTCCCCAAGCATTTTAGGGAAAGACAGGGATGCCACTTGCCCAGGACACACACCAGCTAAATTGTGCTCCTGGCAGGACATGTGGCCCAATGGAGTGAGGATGATGCAGTTTGCTGGCAGGACTTGTGACCCCATGTAGGACACACACTGGAGCAGCCTTTTCTGTAAAGACTGCACCCCTGGAAGAGACTCACACTGTTTGTGAAGAGCTGCAGCCTGTGGGAAGGACTCACCTTGAGGAGCTTATGGAGGCCCAGGGGCAGCCATGCCTCAACCCTGGAGGGGCTAATGCAAACAAGCAGAAACACCCCTCTAGGTTATGGTGAGAAAAGCCTCCCTCCCATGGCCCTTTGCAGCCACATGATAATATCTTTTAAGTTCTGTTTACATTATTGGTTAGTTAATGTCACCTCTGTTCACCATGTGTCCTCTTTGCAGAATATTCTTCCCTCCTTTAACCCCCATTGGCTTAATTTCACTGCAGTACGCCACCCCTGTTACCCTGCTGGTTCCCCCCTGTTCCTATTTACCCCCGTGCATCACTTCCCTTTATCCCTGTTGGCCCTTGACCCTCAGATCTGCCACTTTTGTCTTGTATATAACCCTGTGGTCTCGGTGTGATCCTGGTTCTCATCCCTGAACCTCTATTCTGCGTCCTGGACTCCTTTGCTATTCCTGCCTGTGTCCCTGAAGGACCATCTCTGGATATCCGAAGGAGAACCTGTCCCTTCGCCCTGTGCTCAGTGCCATTGCAGTCCTGTGCTCCAGGCTCAGGGACACGAGTCGCCCTTTGGGACCCTGTGACAGCACACGCACTGGAACAGGAGCCACATCCATGGGAGGGACCCACACTGGGGCAGGGGAAGGCTGTGACGAGTCCTCCTTCTGGGCAGGAAGGAGTGGCCCAGCCAACATGGGATGAACTGATCACAGCCCCCATTCTCTGTCCCCCTGTGCTGCTGGAGCAGAGGAGGTACTGAAAACCAGAAACAAAGTTGAGCCCAGGAGGAAGGGAGGGGTGAGGGGAAGTTGTTTTATGATTTGGTTTTATTCTTCATTATCATACTCGAATTTGACTGGTAATAAAATAAACTAATTTCCCAAAGTTAAGCCTGTTTTGCCTGTGACAACAGTTGGAGAGTGATCTCTCCCTGCCCTTAACTTGATCCATGAGCCTTTTCTTGTATTTTCTCTCCCCTGTCCAGTTGAGGAGAGGAGAAATAGAATGGCTTTGGTAGGCACCTGGTGTTCAGCCAGGGTCAAACCACCATGCTGATCCAGACCTGTTCCCTTCTCTGGCTCCTGGAACTTCTTTGCAGTCCCTGTGTCTCCTCACCAGCATCATTCAAGGCAGTGCTACTTGGATGCCCAGTAAGAGCAGAGGAAAATTTTTCTATTTTCCCCACAATTTCCAAGATCCATACAGTCCAAAAAGGCATCACAGAACAAGTTCAGCCTCGAGAAAGAGAATGCAGTCAATTTTCTCTAAGTCTCAAGCCTAGTATTTACTTTTCCAGAAATGGCTCACCTGGAAAAAAAATAAATCACAAAACCAAACTCACCATAATTTTCTTGTACTACATCTATTCTCCATAAGTTCTGTTTTAAGATGTGATTAAAGTTTAAAGTTTTGGGTAGTCCTGAAAAAAATGCATCAGGGAGCCCTAAGAGAGAAAGTTTCAGATAATTTTTTTCTTTTTTTGGCAGGGGCAAAATACACACCACATCTCAAAGATGAAACTCAAGCAAACCAATGACTGAAATGCCTGACCTGCTTAACGTGGTAGAGGTTATACAAAAGAAAGAACAGTCTTACAAAAGAAAGAACAGGTGAAGGAGAGTCATCAGTAACTTTTAGAATGGATGGTGATATTCATTGGGCTGAGGAAAGAGTAGGTATGTTGCCATCTTAAGCAGCCAAGCACTGCTATGGGCACTGCAGTTAATCAGCATTTTTGCTGGTATCTGTTCCATTACAGTTCCAGGAGCCGCTTGTCACATTGGAGGCCACTACAAAATTAAGTAGACCATCTCTGGACTATTTCTGCACAAGATAAGGTAATAAAATCTCATTAGATCATTAGATCCTAATATAGCCAAGACAGTTTTTTAAATTTAGTTTACCATGTGTTTCCAAAAAAAGCCATTTAGAGAACATTAAGATGACAGCAAGGCCAAAGAAAGCTTATGGAAGGTGCTTGCAGCTACACAAATAAGGCTTGAATGAGGTGACAGCAGTGTTTACAATTGATGATTTAGCATTAGCATCTGGTCATCAAGACTTCTAAAGAAGGTATTGAAAATAGCCAGGTTTAAGAGCACCTTCCCAGTCTCTTCTTCTTTCTTGGTTGGGAAACTTAAGCAATCTTAGCAAGTGCTCTTCCATCCTCAGAGAGATGGCCTGAGCTGGGGTAACATGCCCTGTTCTACCCACTGCAGTTACAGATTTTTATGTAGTGGTTGAAGGAATCCAGAGAAAGTCAAAGGAGTTGATCAAGCAGTTAAAAAATAGCATCTAATAGGAAAAATCAAAGGCATGATATTGTTCAGACAGGGAAGAAAGAGACAACCGTTTTCAAAATGTAAAGGGTAAGTCTAACCAAGACAGGCAGCAACACTGGATGTTTACATATCATTAAAATGTAAGTGAGGGATTTAAACAGTGAGGAGCTTACTTATCCAAAACAACTCAGAAAAGCCAAGAACAAAGTTCAAGCCCTTTCCTGATCAATCCTGTGCTCTCACCTGTAGCCATTATTTTCTAGATACTGTTTGGGTGACAGGTTCTTCCTGAATGGAAGATATTGAATGACTGTCATTTTATACTAAAACAAAGTTTCTACTGTAGAAGTCTTACCTGAGATTGTTTTATCTTTACCCCTATCAGTTGTTCTTATCCTTATTTCTGCTATGTGCATCCAGCTGCCTTTATAATTTCATTTCTTTCCCACCCAAACAACAGTATGAATAGTCAGAAAACCTATTTGTAAAAGGCGAGGGAGGTAAGGGATAAATAGAAAGATCTAGCAGTCAGGTTTACTGTAATCTGTTGACAAGCATCCTGCCAGCTTTCAATTCCTTGGACAGCATAAACAATGCTCAAAAATCACAGTGGGATATCTAAAGCAAATGGCACTTTTCTCACTGTCTTTTTTTACCAGATCTGAGTTGACAGTATTGAAGTGTGAAACTACAAAATAAGCTTAGGGGGAATCTTCGCTATATTGATGGCTGCTCTATAGTTTTTGAAAGCAAGCTGTCCATTGCCCTTTTGCCTGCACCCCAGGTACAAATTTGTAGCTGCAAGTTTGGGACTGGGCAGGGATAATGCCTGAAAGCCTGTACAATTTGCTACTCACTTGGAATTTGCTACAATTTAAGTGAGTCCCAGTAACAGTATGTTTGAATAACAATGTTAAATTCTAGAGCCATGGGGTGAGAGAAGCCCTCCCTGTCAGAGCACAATCCTGCTCTCAGGCACATCACAGATGCAGCACTTCCTGCCTTCTCTCACTACTCTGGAAGTACTCACTGCACTGTTTGCAGTAATGGTCCTTGGAACAGTTCAGGCACCAGAGCCATACTATGAGCAAAACTCTGCTATTCAGCCACATCTGGCTTCTACAATGGGTAGTGATTTTTTAAATTAAATCAGCATGCTGAGGGTGTGCCAGCTGGACACAGTAAAACACGGATAGCATTCTGTTGAACAAAGAAAGAAAAGAAAGATAGATATTCAATGAAGTACATTTGACCCACAGTTTGAAAACCCCTCCCAAAAAAGTATTTGTTTGCAAGGACATCCTTGAAAGAGACACTCTAAAGACTTAAATGTCTGAATTTTCTGGTTGCCCCTGTGGCCAGATAGCAATCTCAACATGTGGTAGGTAATCTGAGTGTAGGTAATGCATTCTAAATTAAGTTTGCTATCCAAAAAGCAAGTTGCTTTTAGTTAGGTACCAAACAACATCAAATCCATTGGGAATTAGAATGCTCAAGCATTTTGAGAACATTGTCAGAAAGCAGAACACTGTTATAAACTAGTCAAGACTTCCCATTGTTGTACTTTTTTTATTTCAGGAACCAAGTTTTTTTCTGAGTTGAATGAAAAGGCTCTGATTTACTAATGGTATTACTTAGAGCATTGTTTCTCCAACTATCTCTTGTTAGGTACTATGTGCAAGAGGCCAGAATGAAATCAGTGCAGTAAGTCATGAATTGTCATAGCCACAGTTTTTGTTGGCTTTCTGGAAATTTTCTTAGACTACACATGATTAGTGTAAGGTAATGATATATACAATTGCTGGTTTTTTTTTTTTTTGT
>VXBR01013487.1:1111483-1124463 GCA_013400215.1 Cisticola juncidis
GTTTGTTTGTTTGTTTGTTTGTTTAGCAAATAATAATTCCCTTTGACACTGGGAACAGTAAGAGAAAATCATTATTTTATGTCTTAAAAATTTGCATTTGTATCTGACAATATCTATATTCCCCTTTTGCATGGAAAACCATTACCAGTTTGAGATTTAATGTCTTTAAACAAACATATCAGGTTGTAGATAAAGGTGAGAGTTAGACTGCTCTTTGGTTTTGTAGGTAGTTGCATTATTAACTTTTAATACTTTGATGGAATTCTTTGATGGAATACTTTGATGAACAAAATAGAGAGGCTGTCTTTGTTTCAGTACAAAGACTTCTGACGAAAGATTTCAATTGTCAAGATTTACATACTTGATTGAGAGCTCACTCCTTATATAGGACCTTTATGGGATCAGACTGAGACATGTGAGCCTACTTCAGGCACAGAGCATTTAACAGAAGGCATCGTTAAGGTCAAACCTAATAATCAGAAAGGATTTGCATATAGCAGCAGGTGAGATGGGCATGAAACTCAAGTGGAGAAACAAAAATGGATCACAGGAATACCTGAGACTTTTCCCAATGTTGTACCCTCTGGCAAATCTGCCAGACATCTCACCTAAGTGTGTGCACAGAATGCCACATCCTACTGAGATTTATAATCTGTCAAAAGTAGAACAAGAGAATGAATTTTAAAAAGCCACCAGAACTATTAGCATTATTTTTTCTTAATAAGAATCATATATAAGACAATGTAAATATCTCAAAGTTCAAGTTCTGTAGAAACAAAACAAAATAACTCCTCCCCCCCTATAACATCACATTTTGTTTCTTTCCAAAAATCCTGATATAAACACTTTCTTCAGCAAGCAAGCAACAAGCCAACCAAGCACTGGAAAAGTTTTGAACCATGACAGTGAACTGATGTCAGCCAGAAAACAGAATTCATCATGAATTAATAAAGAAGGAGGGAGAGGAGGTATTGTCAGTTGGTTTTAATCACTTACAATGAAGCAAAAGGAAAAAAAAAAACAAAACAGCATAACAATAGGAACTCAAGATACTTTCTTTCAATACTGCAAGTAATGTAGATGTACTCTGTAGGTCTGATGTTTAGGAAGATTTAAGATCCAAAATTTAAGTGTAGCAGGAATTCTCTGGGAAACTAAGCACTTCTAAAGCCAGGCTATGCTTTTCCTTTCACTGTCCAAATGCATTCACCCCCTGTAATATCCTAAAAATGAATAGCTGAGACTGACATATCCCATACTCTGTCTGTTTTAATTTTTTTTCTTCTGTATTGTGGAAGCCACTATTGAGTGATTGAAACTTAAATCTTTGTCCAGGTTAGATTTAATCAATTTTAGCATTATTCTCAAAGTTAGCACAATCACTTTCTAGAAAAAAAAAATATCTCTAATACTGGGTCCCAATTAAAATAACCTCTTTGGCTTGAACACCAACATTAGAGATGAGAGACCAAACTAATGTGCTTTGCTTGGCTGATTATCTAAGTCTTTCCACTGGCACCTTCTCAAACTGACAGCAGTGGAGGAAGGCAGGGGCAGCAACAGTATGGTGGGGGTTGCTGTCAAGATGGGAAACAAGAAAACAGCATGCAGTGCTATGGAAAAGGTTGAATGTGGTTGGGAATGACTGGTGTATAACTGGTCCTGACTGAAATGTTTCATAAACATACTTAACTCAAGAAGTATTTTGTAATTTCCTCAAATACGCCCCCCACTCAGCACACACACGTCTCTCATTATGGACTTAATGTGCAGTACAGGCATCTCCCTTTCACTTGTGCAGCAAGAGGGTTTCAACATGTAAAATCTTTGGACACTATTGAAAGTTACATGTGTGTGTGGCCCTCCTGCCAGCAACAAGGATATAGTTTACATTTAAAGAAGTTTTTAAAAGAATACTGCCTTGACCCTCCTCTGGGGAAGGAGTCCCTGAAGTATAGCACTAATGACAATTTACGTTGTTGTTTGGTTGTTTGTTTTTTTCTGCTGAAGAAAAATACTCCTAGTTTAGTCATTTAGTTTGTCATTATTTAGGACAAATAGCAAGTCACCTCAGAGGATCTGTAGTCATGACATTTTCCTGCAGTGGGCCCTGCTACCTGCCATGCACTGTTCTTCCCCCAGCCAGTCAGGCATCACTCCACCCCTCTTTCTAAAAACAGTGCTAACTTCCCTGCCACTCTGCTCAGTTTGTTATTTCAGCTTTTTAAAAAGTGTGGATAACACAGAGAGCTAAATACATTCCACCAGGAATCTCCCTTAAAGATGATCCTTCAGGGGGTGCTTTTGTTTTTCAGTTCCCAGGGAACTCATAAGAAATTTTTTCTGTGCCAGTTTGCCAAACACTTGCAGAAAATTATCTCCTTCTCGTTCTCCTCTCCTTCTCCTCTCCTCCTCCTCCTCTCCTCTCTTTCCACTCCAGCCCTGGAAGCAACTCCTGTACAGAAGGAGATGAGTTTATCCCAGGCACAGTTAGGGTTAATTGGCCTGAAAGTCTGTTCCCTTTTCAGCAGAAAGTCCTCTCAAACTTATTAATGCATTAAAACCTAATATATTTTAGGTTCACTCACTGGCTCTCCTGGTCTTCCCCACATTCCCTGAGATGTAAACAGAACACTCATCATTTTTTAGGATTCTTTACCCTCTGCTATTTGGGCAAAGTGGGGAACTGCAAATGCAGGGGGTTAATTTTCAGTTTAGGTCTCAGCAAACAGGCTTATACATACATTTTACAATTTACAGGTTTCTCCAGTGAGAATAAACTGATGTAAATAACATTTTCTGCAGTCATCCCAGTCTTCCACAGCAGTGTTTAGTCCAAGAACCTGAGAAAAGATGGAAAATGCCTCCAGAGAAAAGAGAGTGATTATGTGGAGATCTGGACCTTTGACCACAGCTACAAGAGAATCCAGGTGAGAAAGTGGGAAGGGGGGATACATAAAGTGCATAATTTCAGGCAGCAGGATGTTGGGCAGTACAAACAGCAAGAAGAGAACTTGTGCATTTTCTTTTGCAGGAGGAAGTAAGGAGTTCCAATCAAGCAAAATGCTGAGAAAACCTATTCACAATGCACCAGCAAGGAGGACTGTAGGAACTTGGAAAACTGGATGGGAGGAATTAAAGATATTTTGAAGTTTGGGAGAACTGAGCCCTTGGCACTTTTTCCCCTGAAAAGTGACACATTCACAGTGCATGTGGTTCTTGCACAGGTGCCTCAGCATGGTACTAGAAACAGCCCCGTCCCTGGAGAGTCACAGTACCAACCCCAGCCCAACCCAACACACAGAGCCTGATCTGCCATCCTTGCTCTGCTGCTTCTGCCTACACCTCTTCATCATTCCCTGCCCCAGTGCTTGTCCCTCCCACTTGCAATGAGCCTCTTTTACAAAGGCTAATAAAGGAGGAGGTGCTGAATGGATCCATGGCTCCTCATTTGCATGAAAGAGTACTGCAAGCACAAACCATCAGGGCAGAGGCAGGGGTGGGGGACAGGTGTGGCCATTTCTGTAGTCTCAGCTCCGTGTGCTAAGTCCCTGATGTCCCAAGGAGATAGTAAGGGTCAACCAAAGCAATGGGATGGAGCTGCACAGATATGTACAGACACGTAAACTCTCACTATTTGAACATTAAAAAGGAAAAGGAGAGAGGCTGCTAAACTCTATATTTTCTCTGGAACTTTATGAACCCCAGGGCTGGCACAGATGAGTGCTAGGTGCATTTGGTGTGATGGTATAAGCAGAGAAAAACAAAACACCATCCCAGTGAGTAAATTACCCAGGTTAATTACCATTAAAAGGGAGAGGAAGAGAGACAAGGAGGAATAGAAAAAGAGAGGAAGAGTACATAAGAATCACTCTAAAAGCTCCATTTTCCTGGGCAAATTTGTGCCAGTTAGAATACTTCCTGCATCCCCAGAGATTCTGAGGTGGTCAACTAGAATTGTTGTGTTCTTCTTAAGTGGCCTATCCACAGTGTATGCTAGAAGCTATGTTTTACAGCATTGTTACTGAAGATAGCACTACTTTTCTAGCTTTTTAAAAATTTATGTACCCACATGAGAGAATCATGCAGCCTGTCCATTAACCTCAACCTGAAATTTCCCAAGTGAATCTACAATTTCAAGGGAATTGACCCACTGCTCTGTGCCTTATCTTCAGTCAGTGTGAAGGGGCAATCAACATATCCATGTTACAGAAAGGTTCAGAAATCAGAACTATTTCTTCTTCTTCAACATTTTCTGCAGTGCTTCACATAGAAACTTTTTAAATAAGTGGAGATTTAGTATCTTCAGAGAAACTATTCACAGCTTGGTAACACTAGACACAAAAAGATTTTTCTTCTGCCATTTCTTCTGCTTCCCTACATCACTTTCATCCTTTAAAAAATAATGTCAGACCTTGCCTGATTTCTGAGAGGGTATTGTGTATCCTCTCCATGTACTAGAAACTGACACTTTGAAACCCAAGTTAAAGACCTGGCAGATGTACCACATGTGGCCAGATAAATAAGCTGAATCAGTCACCTCAGAAAGTCTACTCAGTTTATGACACCACTAACTTACTACAGTGAGTTTCTAAACAAGAAACCTGAATTCACATCTCTCACCCGCTGAGAAAAAACATTTAGAAGTTGATACACATCTGGATTATTTCTTCCAAGTCTGATTAAACAAATATAAAACAAACCAAGTCTGCTTCCAGGTCCAGTTGACACCCAAGTGAAGATGTTAGCAGGAGAGTCTGTCATGAAATCCTGGTAACCTCAGCTCCAATTCCCAATCCTACCTAGGCTAGTTTTCCATGATCCATTCAGTTTCTAAAATAGTTGTCTTCTTATTGTGACTTCTGCTTTAGAGGCCAGTGTTATTCCTCTCCCTGCAGCCTTTCCCAGGACTGGAAGGAGAGGAAGCAATGACATGATAGAGTAGGAAATAAAGGCAGCCTTGTTCTCAAATCCGTGCAGCTCAGAAAGGGGACAGGTGACTGTTGTCGCTGCCTCTGCCTCTCTCAGAAATCAAAGGAAGGAGAAGGAGGGAAGCTCCAAGGAGGAAGGCTCTAGGGCAGCAGCAGTGGGTGGGAGCATGGACAGAAATGTCTTGGGAATGATACAGGCTTGCTCAGCACATGGCAGTGGCTGTGCTGCTCGGTCTACAGGATGACAGTTCTCACACTATGCCATAGCAAAATAAAATTACTGTCTGACTCCTCTTCTGCCTGACAGATTTATACACATGTAACCTTACAACTCTCAGACTCCATCATGAATAATCAGATCCTGACAGATGAGAACATTTCCCCACATCCCTTTCAGATGGTGTAGCTACCCATCAGTAGAACTTCGAACCTCTCAGTTTCATAATTAGCAATAATGGAGGAACTACCAAAATCTTAGGCAGTATGTTTTGGATAAATTTCAATCCTCTCTGCTTTTGATTCAATCACTTATTTCTTCCCTTCCACTGTGGTCCCTCTCCCTCTTGCTTCTACACACACAGCTCTGAAATATGGCATGTGTTATACCTTCCCTTCTTTGCAGGGTTGAAATCATCTCACCTGCCCATCAGCTTGTCATGGACCAGCCACCAGAATGAATCAGCTGCTGGGAACTAAGATGACACCTGAGCATGCCAGCCTATGCTGTAGGGATGGCAGGGCCAAGCAGACCCAACAGCTGCTTCCCTGTGGTAACCACAAAAGGAAGTCAGAAGGTAAATGATGATTTTATCCACTGCCCCAACAGATTCAAACTGCTTGAGAGACACAGCTGGCTTTGTTTCCCTCACCTTCTATGGTTATTTTTTTAGTTCAAATGATTTCTTTTGCAAGATTTCCAGCCAAAATAAAGTACTATAAAAACCAGAAACTCTTGTCCAACTCTTGTTTTTGTGGCTGAGAGGGGCAAATGGAGCAATCACAAGCATAAGCATGAGCTAGAGTAGCGTGCAATAACTCAAGGAGCCAAAGATCCCTCTAGACAACCAGTATTGGGCACAGAGAATGATTGTTTGAACATGGAACAGTCTGGTTCCCCATCTGAGGTGATCATAGACATTTTGAAGATGCATTAAGTTTTAAGGAAGGCAGTATATTGACCTGAAAAAAATGAGGGTTGATGGCTTTACCAATAACTAATTCCTTGCAAATTTGGTTTACTTGCAAACTGTGTGTTATGTCACCAGATTCCCACAAGATTCATGGATGTACAACAGAGCAGAATCTACTTTAAGGATTTGAGATTTACTACACCAGACTCAGATTCAGTCATCTATTTATAAATTCTGAAATGTTTGTGGCTAGTCTCATTTCAACAGCCACTTAATTAGGCATGCTGAGTCTTCTATAGAGCTTAGAGCTGTGATCCAGGCTCCTAAGACCCATTTTGAGAAGACTGGAATAGCCTTGTGCATGCAAAGAAGATGGAAGCCTAACCAAGTGACTCAAGTATTGTGTAAACAATTGACTGTTTGGACTCATTTTCAAGAGTCTCTGTCCCTTATCCTTAACAATATTCAAATTAAGGCAAAACATTGCTGCTGCATTTGTCTCAGACTAAATAGATTTCAATCACTGCTCTACTGGGAATGAAACTAAACATTAAACAAGTTAATCTTCATCTAAATGGGTTGTAAAGCAGCTTTTCTCTATAAAAAATGTAAGCTACTTAAGAAATAAAGTGTTCAGGTTAATACCATGTCTACATGTCTACATATGTCTTCCACTAAAATCTATACAATTTTTGGTGGCTTTATAAGATTTATTGATGATACATGACATGTAAAAAATGCAAAATACTATCACATGTCATCATTTCTCTAATGTAAATTCTTATGCATCACAAGAGGAAAATCTGATCACAATACAGGGGTAAGAGCTAGGTGTACAGTTTCCAGTGACGTTCTCTCTGAATCACAACCATCTTCTCTGGCCTTAAAAATTGGTTAAGAGATCAAATGTGCTTAATAGCATATAACAAAGAGAGGATTTCATGACAGGGAGTAGCAACCAGACAGATGTGACATATAAATAATTTTTTTTTGCTCTTGAGGAATTAAGCAAAACAGCTTGGCTCAGCTAGGCTATATCAGCTCCTCAAAATGGAAAAGATGTGTCCAGCAGATAATCAACAAATGGGATGCTTTTGTGCTTGTGATATCTGCTCATCCTGTATTAAATCACCATAGTAACTCGACTTCTTTTGCTCCAGGGATTGCCTACAAGAAAACAGACGGCAACCTTGGGCTAGAGATTTTGCTGCCATCTGGGAGCATGCTGTAGGGCAGCAGTCTGCTTCTTTAATTATAGCTATTAACAAAAAAAAAAAATGCTGCTGCTCATTAAACAGATCAAATCCCTGCAGTTTATTCATCATGTAAGGCTACTTACATGGCTAAGACTGGCCCAGACCAAGACTGTAAGTTAATGCTGCCCTAATTTTCTGCTGACTTAAGGCTGCCTTACCTCCCACTATTCTGAGAGTGCCAATATTTCTTACTGTCCTCAGTCTCTCAGCAGCACAGCTCCCAACTGTAAACAGGCTGTAAGAGCCCAGCTGGCTCAGCAGAACTAGGATCCAGGAATTGCTATCTGCTGTGCAAAAGCCAAAAAAAGCTTTGGGGAACGTAACAGAAAGGACCAGAGTGGCTCTCAGACCATACCACTAGCCTGTTGGACTATTGAAATCCTGAGATCCAGTGAGGAAATTCTTCTAAGAAAAACTAAGGGGGGAAGGGAGGGGTGATGGGTAGGGAGGGGAAAAGGGGAAAAGATCTCATGTTTGCAGGCACACATACCTTCAGGCTTTTATTCATAGCCTGAAAGAAAACGTGCTGTTTTGATTTCTATGTGTCAGGTACTGAAGCAAGAACAGAGCACTCCAGTGCAGCACAGTGCTCTTTTCATGCACATACTAGCAGCACCCTTCTGTGCAACTTTCTTTTTATGGAATCTGTGCCAGAATTGTCATTCAAATACTCTGAGGAGAAGCATGATTAGACAAGGTGTGGTCGTATCTTTTTACAGGCAACTAATGTCCATAAGCACTAATAATTCAGTAGACATCTAAAGTTTTTCTTTCTTTCCTGACTCAGTAATGCAGGATCCCACACAGTCTGTTTTGCCTTATTCTAACCATATAACTTACTTCAAAGGTTGGGGGTTTCTTTGTACAAGTTCTACAGACACATAAGCCCTCACCAAATCAATCCTGCGCATTCTTAATTTAACCAACCAAACAAACAAACAAAACCCCAACAAACCAAACCATTCAAAACAAACCGAACTTATTTAAGGCCTCCTGTAATTGCTCTAGAGGCAGAACCTTTACTGTGCCTCTATTGCCTTGGGCAGTGTTTCCGTCTCCTTCTAGGAAGTAGTTTAAGACACAACAGCACCATCTACCGAGATTGGCTCCTGTAAATCCTAGCGTGCTTCACCAAGTGTGTTAGATAAATAGTATAATTCATTACCTTGTTGTTAGTCACAACTAGGAAACTTATTTCATCTTGCCATGAAAACTGTTTAACTTCACTCATAATTGTTGCTTTTTGGCCTGTTTATTTTGGATAAGAGAAGAATGAGAGGGGATCTCATCAACACATAGAAGTATCTCAAAGCAGATGTCAAGAAGATGGTGCCAGATTCTTTATAGCAGTGTCCATCAACAGGATGAGGAGCAATGGCCATAAACCAAAACATAAGAAGTTTCACCTCAGCATGAGGAAGAACTTCTTTGCATTGAGGGTGACAGAGCACTGGAACAGGCTGCCAGGGTAGGTCATGGATTTTCCCTCTCTGAAGACATTCCAAACAACTCACCTGGACAGATTCCCGTGTAACCTGCTCCAGGTGATGCTACCTTGGCAGGAGGCTTGGATGAGATGATCTCCAGACATCCCTCCAACCCTAGTGGTTCTGTAGTCCTCAAAGCTGAGGAAAACTCTGCTCGCATTTCTCATTATTCATCATATAAATGATGTTTTGTGGGTAAGATGCTTAATTTGTATTGTTGAATATATAAAAACAAAAGGGGAAATAAACATAGATGTTTCAACCTGGTAATATAAAAAAAAATCTCCTGCTGAAATACACAATCATTTAAGCAAGTTTTCCACACAAGTAAACAATTAAGATATCTCGCTTTTTTTTCTGGGAAGGTGGTCAAACCCAGAGAACTGGTTTGAACCAGCTATTTTGTTGACTATATTTAGGTGACTCATAGTGAAGTGTCTGAAAAGTAGCAATCAGGTTGTCTTAGATACTATATTAGCTTAATATTTCAAAGCATTTTCGTCATTCTTTTATGACTTACAATGCAATTTCTCTTCAACCTGTATCAAGTAATCATCCACAACTGTGGCAAGATGATCTTCCAGTATTCTTTCTTTTTTAATCACACATATATTATTTCTAGGCACCCAGCTTAATACGACTTGACATTGCCTTTGAGTCAGTGCCTAAAAATGCATTCTGCCTGGCTGGCTGCCTGGCTGATTTGCTTAAATCTGCTTTTAAGAAACACTGAAGACATTGAGATTCTGTCTCACTTAAACAAATAAATACAGTCTGCTTTGTAGAAAGCAGATACTGTGTACTTCCTCTTCCTCTTTTTGTTCCTGTGTAATAGGGTCTGGAGAATGATTACAGCAGAAAAAACCCCACCAAAAAAAAAGTCAAAGAAAAAGTCGTGTAAAAGGTTTTCAAGGAGAAAAATCTAGATTCATGTCTAGAGCAGGTTTTATGGAATTTCACCATCTCTGCCCATTGCTCTTCTGTGGTTTGACACAGAAGTATTAAGTATTATCAGTATTAAACTGATACATACTGATATATGATGTTCAGAGACATCCTCTTCAATCAAACACCTGAAAATGCATGAAGAAGAAAAAAACCTGGGCCAAGAATGCAATCCCACATGCTTTAGCATTTTCAGATATGTTGCTTGCATTTGCCTGGACCTTGGGTACTGTCAGCTGCAAATACAATTTTGCATTTCAAAATTCAATCTCACCTTACCATCTCACCTCCTACTTCAGGTTTTTTTTGAGCTTCGGATCTGATTTTTTAGCTTTTAAGGACTGATCAGTGTTCCTTACATAGCCATAACATAGTGATACTTAAGTACTGTAACTACTTATGTAAGTAGCATGAACACTTAAGAACCATGGCTACTTAAGTACTATGACACCATAACATCTGTGCAGCTTCATATATAGCAGGGACAGTCAACAGTGTCCTGGGCTCTGTCAAAAGGGTCACAGCCAGCACATGGAAGGGAAGAATTCCATCTAACTGCTCAGCACTTGTGAGATTTCATTTTCAATCATCTGTGTCTAATTTTGGACCCCTGATGCAGGATGGACATCAATAAACTGAAGTGAGTTCAGTGTTTGGGGGCTGAAACCTTGTCCTCTGAGGAGGGCTGAGAGACAGGGGCTTTTTCAGGCCTGGAGAACCAAAGGCACTGGAGGGAGGTCATGGCAGTTTTCCAGTACATCCAAGGAGATGACAGAGAAGAGGGAGACAAGTGCATCTTAAGGCACTATTCACAGTGAATCACAGTGGGAGGATGGAAAGCAATGAGCATAAACTGAAACATGAGAGCTGTGTATGGCAACAGTGGAGGAGTGGTAGAGATTACCTATGGAGGCTGTGAAGACACCAACCTCACCACTTCAGAGCAGTAAGTTACTGTCCCTGTATGCACTTTCCTTCTTTCCTTACCTCCAGCACTCCACAGATGGACATAACGCCTCTTCACTCCTCATTTTTGCCTTAAATATGAGCAGCAACACCTTTCAGCTATCCATATGCTCACCTGTAACAAATTCAAGTTTCACGAACCCACCAAGTGAGCTCTAACAATCTAATCACAATGGGAAAACAAATTCACTCTGTGCTTCATTGCAAATCCTAACACAAACAACAGCAACACCACAATGTTTTTTGTTGATGGAGATTGAAATGAGAGATTTTTATTAATAAGATCAAGGTTTGGAGTTACAATATGAAGAAGCCCTCTTAAACGCTGTATTGTCATCAATATAAAATGACAGCATTGTATTTTGTTGATGTTTGAGAAAAAAACTCCCAAATCTGAGGGGCAGCTGAGAAAAATAATCCTATCAGGCATCCAAATAGGTTGTGGAGAGCCCTTGGGAGCAGAGAACATGTATTTGTCCTCCATTTGTGCAGAGTCTTTCACAATAAACTCCTCATCCATGACAAGGGCTCTCAAGCACCTAAGCAACATAAATCCAAGGGTAAGCATAGTAGGCTTTTACTGATGTGTATTACAAATAATGGAATGTGTCCCTTGGCAATAAAACCCAGTTCAGATAACCATCAGACCCTGTATGTTTATAATTATGCATACAAAACTGGATCCAAGTTGTATACCTGCTTTAAAAATATCCTTCAAGCCACATTTTTTAAGTTCTTCAGTTTCACGTGGTAAAAGCACAAAGGAAAGAATAAGCTTGTAACTTTGTGGTTATCCAAGTCATTTCTGTGTACAACTGTTTCTTCTCCTAGCAGCATCTTGTCTGTGCTAGGGACTAATTTAAACAGTAAAAGATAACTATCAGGAAGGCATACATGAACAGGAGTGAGTTTAAGGCCCTTTCAAATTTTGGCTCAAAGATTAATAAGAGCAGAAATTCTGAGAAAGTTCTGTATGCTGGTTAATGTTAAGGTATGTTTTCCATTCCTGAAGGATCCTGCCAAATCTAAGAGAGGGGAGAATGGGGGGAAGATATAAAGTGTTCATTGTTCCTGCTGAATTTCCTTCTTGGGTTTTTTCATTTTATCATTTAAAAGGAGTATTGTTTTACTTCAAAACTATTATACAATAGGGAAGAGAACTTGGACCCTTCATTCAGCCAGTGAGCTTTATCCAAGTTTTGTGCATATGAACAGTTCCTGTAAGTTTTGTGTAACTTATTACAGGTGTAATTTGAGACATGATAAGACATTTTGTTAACTTAGGAGTGTGTATATAATGCTCTTTGATTTTTCTTTGATCACTTCTGCAAAGCATTTGCCCCACTCGAGCATAGTGAAAGAGAGGTGCCAGCATTACTCAGAAACTTATTCTGTTTGGATCATAGTTATTACTACCACTATTTCTTCTTCTCCTTCCTTCCTGTGTGCTTGGCATCCTGCACAGGAAAGGGTGGGAGGTGAGGGAACCCATAAAAACAGCAGTATATTTATGGTGGGTGAGCAATGGAAGTAATGGAACAGCAACAGAAAGAAGTTATTCAGTCTGAGAATGGGCACTTTTCCTGCCTTTCTTTTGTTATTTCATCATTTTTTAAAGCCTTAAGAAAAAAAAAAAAAAAAAAAAGGATGAGACCTAATCCACTTTGAGGCTCATGGGTAGGAGCTGAAAGAGAACTGGACAGGTCTGACATGGGAGATGAGGCTATGGTGAAGGACAATACGTGAGTCTGAATGATAGGACAATAGGGCCAAAATTAATTGGAGAAAGGAAAGGGGCAAGAAGGTGTAAGCACAGGCAAAAGCATCAATGCAGTAACGGAGTGAAAGAAGTGGCAAAAAACCCGCATTCAATCTGCCCAAAAGAAAGGATCCAACAGAGCCACAAGGTCAGGTTAGGTAGTCATACCATACTGCTCTCAGAGCTGCAGGATCAGGGCCCTGTCCCCACAACACCAGAAGGAAGACATCTAAATGAAGGTCACCAGATTCCATGAGATGATATAAAACAGGTGTTGCAAAGACATTGACTTGCTTGTAATCACACACTATTACATTTGAATAAACAAATATAAGCAGAAATTAATGATGGTGAAACAAGCAAAAAATTGCATCTCTCTCACAGCCAAGGTCACTGTCGTGGTTTGAAGGGGAAGTGAGGTTTTTTTTAGGAAGTAGTGGTCAAACCAATCAGTCCTTAAGTTTGATTGTTGGCACCTTTGGTGGCCACTAAGAGCTTGGACACAC
>VXBR01020414.1:0-21054 GCA_013400215.1 Cisticola juncidis
ATAATTAATAATTAATAATTAAATTTTTCCCCATTTTTCCCTTCTTTTTTCCTTCCCTCCTTTTCTTCCCCCTTTTTTTTTCCCACCTTCCTCTTTTTCTTCCTTCCCCCCTTTTTTCCTTTCCCTGCTNATAAAAATAATTAAAATAAAAATAATAAATAATAATAATAATAATAAAGGAAAAAGGGGGGAATAATAATAGGGGAAAATCCAGAAATAAGTCTGGGTCAGCTCTCCTGGCCATATTTCCCCCCAGCTCCTTCTTGGCAGAGCATGGAGACACTGAGAAGTCCCTAATTTAGGGTAAGCACAACCAAAATAACCAAAATATCAACATTATTCTCATCCTAAATCCAAATCATGCTGTAGCAGCTACCAGGAAATAAATTAACTTTATCCCAGCCTCCTTCATGCAGGGAAAGTGAAGCTGACTTGGCAATACCAAGGAGCTGAGGGCATTTTCAAAGATCTCCTTTATTTTGCTCACTCAGGAATGTTCATGTATTCACTGGAATTTTATCTTCCTTATAATCTGGAAATTCCCTGCTGAATTTGGACTCTCACATGTCCTGTTGTGTGTGGGGGTGGCAGGGAGGGTTTTGTGCCTGGGCAAGGATGGCTCAGCTCAGGCTTTAAATCAACCCTGATTCAAGAGGATCCTCTTGCTGAATTTATTTTTCCCTCAGCACTGCAAGGATATTCTGCTTTTTTGAAACCTTTGCCATCTCGTTGGACAGGAATCCAGGAGATTAGGAGTGCAATCACACCAGGCTTTAAAAATAGAGATGCTGAGCAGTTGCATTTCTTGGCTGTTTGCACAGGCCTGCAGGAACTGCTTTAAAAAAAAAGATGTAAAGGATGCTACTTCCTTTTCCCCAGTTTTTTCTCCCTTTTCCTATTTTTTCCTCTCCCTGTTTTTTTTTTCCTTTCCCATTTTTTCCTTTCCCTTCTTTTTTTCCTTTCCTTCTTTTTTCCTTCCCCCCTTTTCTTCCCCTTTTTTTCCCACCTTCCCCTTTTTCTCCCTTCCTCCTTTTTTCCTTTCCCTGCTTTTTTCCTTTCCTTCATTTTTCCCGTTCCATTTTTCCCTTTCCCCTTTTTTCCTTCCCCTTTTTTCTCACTTTCCCCTTTTTTCCTCCTCCTGCTTTTTTTCTCACTTTCCCCTTTTTCCCTTCCTTCTTTTTTCCTTCCCCCATTTCTTCCCCCTTTTTTCCTCACTTTCCCCTTTTTCTTCCTTTCCCCTTCTGCTTTCCCTGCTTTTTTTCCTTCCCTCATTTTTCTCTTTCCCTTTTTCCTTCCCCCCTTTTTCCTTCCCCTTTTTTCTCGCTTTCCCCTTTTTTCCTCCTCCTGCTTTTTTTCCTTTCCCCATTTTTCCCTTTCTTCTTTTTTTCCTTCCCTCCTTTTCTTTACCCTTTTTTCCCCATCTTCCCCTTTTCCCCTTTCCCCCGTTTCTGCTTTCCCTGCTTCTTTTCCTTCCCTCATTTTTCTCTTTCCCTTTTTACTTCCCTCTTTTTTTCTTCCCCTTTTTTTCCTACTTTTCCCTTTTCTCCCTTTAGCTCCTTTTTTCCTTTTCCCCTTTTTTCTTCCCTTTTTTTCTCACTTTCCCCTTCTTTCCTCCCCCTCTTTTTTCTTTTCTTTTCTCTCCTTTCCCCCCTTTTATTCCTTTCTCCTTTTTTCCCCTTTCTCCAACTTTCCTTTCCCCCTTTCCCTTTCCATTTCATTTCCCTTCCCTCTTTTTTTCTCCCCATTCCTCCTTTTTTCCTCCCCCTGCTTTTTTTTTCATTTCCCCCCTTTTTCCTTTCCCTGCTTTTTTCCCTTCCCTCATTTTTCCCTTTCCCTTTTTTCCTTCCCCCTTTTTTCCTTCCCTTTTTTTCTCACTTCCCTGTTTTCCTCCTCCTGCTTTTTTTCCCTTCCCCTNTTTTTCCTTTCCCCCTTTTTTCTTCCCCTTTTTTTCTCACTTTCCCCTTTTTTCCTCCCCCTCTTTTTTCTTTTCTCTCCTTTTTTATCCTTTTATTCCTTTCTCCTTTTTTCCTCTTTCCCCAACTTTCCTTTTCCCCTTTCCATTTCATTTCCCTTCCCTCTTTTTCCTCCCCATTCCTCCTTTTTTCTTTTCTTTCTCCATAAAATAAGTGTCAGTGATGGAAAAGTATTTCCACTGCCTCTCTCAAAAATGTGGCACATGATTAATCTGCTTTTTTAGCAGCATAATGAACTTTTCCTGGGGAAAAATGAGAAAAAAAAAGGAGATAATTGTAGAAAATTTCAGATTTTTTTTTCCCAAACCATTTCACACTCCTTCCTAGCCCATCCTTCTCAAGAGGGGGTTTTGGCAGAGTTATCCACGTGGGATTTTTGGAATTTTGTGCAGGAATTCCCAGCACATGGAGCAATTCCTGTCCAGGTGTTGGTAGTGATTTATCCTGAGCTGTCTCCTGAAGAACAGAGCATTAATACACCCAAAGAAAATGTCTCAGCTTAGAGATTAAACTCAGCAAAAAGCTTTTGGACAGGTGGAAGAGAAATGTTATTGTGCCTTGGGTTGTGGAATTAACTAAAAGGGGGTTGCTTTGAAAATAGGGGTAAAAGACCATCAAAACATTGAAATAAATAAAAAACTCTGAAATAAATAAATCAAAACACATCAAAACACTGAAATAAATAAAAAAACTCTGAAATAAATAAACAAATCAAAACTCATCAAAACACCGAAATAAATAAAATACTCAATAAATAAAAATAAATAAATAAAAATATAAAAAAAAAATCAAAAGATAAAAAATAAATAAAAAACTCAATGCCTGCAACTGGGAACCAAGTGCTGGAAACCCAGAGCTGGAGCTGGAGTTGGATTTGGTTTGTTGTGCTCATCTTCAAAAATGGGAATACAATTGGAGCCAGGATTCAGGTAAAGGAAAGAAAGGAAAATAAAATATCCTCGCTTTGGATGCTGAGTGACATTGATATTTAATATGATAAATTGATATTATATTTGATTACATTATATTATATTACACTTGATATTATATGCCTGGATATTTAATATTTTGTCTGATTTCATGCCAGTTTTCCTTTTTCAGTGATGGCTTTTTCATACAACACAAAGTCATGTTTTTAAAAAGAACATAACTTTTCATTATTCCCATTTTTCCCCAAGTAGCAGAGGGTCAGAGGTACTTGAGGGTTGAGGTATTTTAAGTTTTTCTCATCCCTTGAGAGAGGTGCAGCAAAGTTCACCTTCAGATGTGCTGTAAAAATGAAAAGTCTTTTAAAAGCCTCTCCCATCTGCTCCTGCAAGTTAAAACACTCAGAAGTGATCCTGTTTCTCACCCTTGGAGCTCTCAACCCTTCCAGTTCAGTATGTAAATTAAAATAAAATTCTGCTCTTTCAAGCCAGATTTTTATGAATTTTCTTTGTGTTTAAAAGCACCAAATTGTCTTTTTTCTGTACTGATCAAGTGGATGATTCCACTGGATTTTAGATTTCAAAGCAGAGGTGAAATTCTTAATTTTCTATTTTCTGATTTTCTAATTCTTTTCTAATTTTCTAATCCTTGCCTTTCACATCCAGCCCCAAACCCACCAGAATTAACAGATAAATTTGAATTGAGTTTAGGTGGATTATGTTAAGCCCATACTGTGATACATTCAGACTCTTTTGAGTCTGAATATCAGAATTTGTCCATTGTATGAGAGTTTAAATAATTCATAATAAAAGCTGAAAACTGAGGGAATTACATGTTTTAATGAGGATGGAAAAGCAGTAATTCAGGAAATGGGATGTGCCAGGAGTAGCTTTTACAGGAAAACATTCATTTCTTTTTGTAGGATGCGAGACACTGCAAGAAAAGTGGAAGAAAAGTATTTTTCCAACCTTGCAACACACGTGGAATTCCTTCCAGTGGAGTGGAGATCAAAGCTGACCCTCGATGGAGGTACAGGACTTCCATCTGTGTTCTCTGCTTGGATTTTTATTTGGTTTTGTTTGTCCAACTTTGAACATTTCCATTTCTGCAAGTGTCCAAGGCCAGGCTGGGCACAGCTTGGAGCAACCTGGGACAGTGGAAGGTGTGACCATAGCAGGGGTGGAACTGGATGATCTTTAAGGTCCCTTCCAACCCAAGCCATCCCCTGATTCTGTTTTATCATTCTGGATGTAATTTAAGTCTCTTTTTGCTTTATTTTCTTTTTCCCAGACACTGTGGACTCCATAACCCCGGATAAGGTGCGGGGTTTACGGGACATGCTCAACAGCAGTGCCATGGACATCATGTACTACACCAGCCCCCTCTACAGGGATGAGGTGAGCCTGGAAAACCTGGGTTTGTGCAAATCCCACCAGGGCAGGGCACAGAGGCCAAAAAATCCGGATTTGGGAATGCCAGGAGGGTTCCCTTCTAAGGAAAACCTCAGCAAAAGGTGTTAACACTTTGTAGGAACATCAGCATCACCCACAGTTGTAATACTGAGAGGAAAAACAGCAAAAAGTACAATCTATGTCATTTATTTCCAGCAGAAATGGTTCTGTATCAACAGCTGGGAAATGGAAAGGGGTTTAATGTTGTTCCTCTTAATTTCTGCATATTTAGAGCAGTGAGAGCCCATAGAGCTGAGGGGTTTTTTACCTCTGATAAAATCCGTGGATTTTTGTCACTTCATTGATGGCAGCACAAGCAAACGTCCCCAAGCCACTCTGAATGCTTTTGTGTGTCCTTGCCTTGCAGGAAAACCAAAATGATCCCCAGTTCCTCAGGTTTTTAGGGGATTTTTATATCCTGGATGCTCCCATCCTACCTTGACCCATCTGTGTAGCTGTTGAGTGACCCCATTAATCAGAGGAGGAAAAGCCAGGAATGTGATCATAAATTATAAATAATGATAAGCCTTGAATAAATGATAATGACCTGAATAAATGAAGTAGCCCATAAAATATAGTGCTTCACCCCAGTAGCACCCCTTGTGTATCAGACTGGAAAAGTCCCATGGGGCTGTTTTAGGATTAATTTCTGTAGGAATTGGAGCTTTTTTCTGTGTTGGCTGTGTTATATATGGAGTGATGTTAATCCTTGGTACCCTGGGCATTGTTAGACCAGGGCAAGGTGAGACTTTTAAGTATTTAATGCTACTTTCAGTGAATTTAGGTGTGTTTAAGTCCTCTAGACTGGCAGCACAATTTTCAAACAGAGATCTGCACCTCCCTCCCTGCTCAGTAATGCAGAATTCATTGATCAGGGCTCTCCAGTGTCTCTCAGGTTTCCCTGCCTGTTGTGTTCCTGAAGACAACCAATGAATTTCTGTGAAAAGCCATGGAAATTTCCCTGGCAGCTTGAAAGCAGATATTTTTAAACTGCATTAGAGAGGCTTGGCATGTCTGTGGCATCTTATGGGAAATGGGTTAGTGAGTAAAATTCAGGTGTGCTGGCCAGTGGTGCATGAAAATTCAGTTCATTGCTCAGTAGAACTGCAGATTTACAGGTTTATCACCATCCCTGGGTGTGAGAACTGGCACAGAAGGAGATCTGATTACAAAATACAAAGTTGTTTTCTTCATCAAATCAAATTAATTTCCTTGAAATGTTTGCAGCAATACACACAAGTTATCCTCCTCATCCCATTTTATTTTCTGTGACCTGACTTTGCAGAGTTCAACACAACAGTGTCAAATGGAGCATTCTTCTGGATGGTTTTCCCAACTCCAGTGTGTTTTCCTTGTGGCACTTTGCTCCTTCCAGCTCAGAAATGAGCCTTGTCTTTGAGCATTCACGTGGTCACACATTGCTCAGAATTAATGCTCAGAATTAATTGCTCAGAATTAATGTCCCTGCTCACTGCTTTCCCACCCCAACACAATTCTTTGTGTATTCTGAGTATTTTCAGTGCTTTCTACCCAGAAATCCTCACAGGATTTCAAAAGGAGCTGATTAAACTTTCCTTTGCCCCTGGGAAATAAATTGAGGAATGTGGTGAGCTCTGTAGGGAAGAGTGAAGCTGCCTTCAGCTGATGGCTCCCAGCAGCCTCAAATCCCAGCCTGGGTTGGAAAGGATCTCAAAAACCATCTTGTTCCACCCCCTGCCATGGCAGGGACCCCTTCCACTGCCCCAGGCTGCTCCAAACCCCATCCAGCCTGGCCTTGGGCATTTCCAGGGATCCAGGCACAGCCACAGCTTCTCTGGGAATTCTGTTCCAGGGCCTCCCCACCCTCCCAGCCAGGAATTCCTTCCCCATATCCCATCTACATTCCCCTCTATCAATGGGAAGCCATTTCCTCTTGTCCTGCCACCCCAGGCCCTTTTTTTGAAATATTTCAGTGCCAGGCTGCTGCCTTCTGAGCAACCTGATCCTGCAGGCTCAACTTTCCTGCCAGGAGGATTTCCTGGCAAAACTNTGTCTCTGGGCTCTCTCCAGCAGCTCCTTCTGCTGTTGGTGTCCCCAGGGCTGGCAGAGAATTCCAGGTGGGCTCTGCTGTGACCCAGGCAGGGACAGGATCCTCCCCTCAGGGCCAGGGTTGGCATTTTGGGCTGTGAGCACCCAGGGCAGGAATTTCCTTTCCCCTCTCCAGGATTTTCCCCACTCAGAAGTGTCACAGCTGCTTCTTCCAAGCTCCTCACCCCTCCTCAGGCAGCTCTTTAGGGGTTTGCAGCCCCTCTGTCCTTGCAGGGACTGTTGGTGTCACAGGAGAGCCCAGAGCTGTCCCAGGGGCACTGGATTGCTCCTCTGAGCCCCCCAGAGCCTGGGGGGTCACCCCCTCTCTGATTTCAGCTTTTGTTTCTTCCTCTCCAGGGTGGAGAATATCCAAAGGGTGCCTGTGACTTGTGGCTGTGATGTGATACCAGCCAGGCATGAATAATTCAGCAGAGCCCCAGGAACATCCCAGCCTGCTCCAGACTGCAGCCAGCACATCCAGCTGGGCTGTTTTTGTAGGATAGAGCAGTGCTGCATCCTCCTCTGTACCAAATCCCCCTTTAAACATTACCCAGATGTAAGAAAAAGCCATAAATTGATATTCTGATGCACACAAGCCTCTTTCTAAATGAACAGTTATTTCCCATTCTGCCCCTGCCCTTCCTGGCCCATCTGTGGTAATTTAATCTTGGTTTTTAGTGCCCTCAGTGGGTGACTTTGTTTCACATCTGTGTCACTGTAGCTTCATATTCCTTTAATAATAAATGCTTGCAACACAGATAAGAAAGACTTAATTGTTGCATAGTAAATTCAGAATTGTCACCTTCATCATACTCTTAAGTGCCTTTTTTAAAACTGATCTTCCCTGTGCTTACTTGCAGGCTAATTGTAATTCTGTAAATTACTGATATATGTCTTGGCAGAAAATGCCTTTAGTGCAGGATAAATATATTTTTACATCCATCATCCCAAGATTTCTAAGGATTTAATGCAAATATTGCACTATAAAAGTGGAGAAATTTCAGTGTCCACCTTAGAATCATGCAATAGTTTATGTTGGAAGGGAAATTAAGGATAATCTCATTCCAATCCCTGCCATGTGATTGGAATGGATCTTCCATCAGAACAGTCCTGACCTTGGAATGGCTTCATGGATTTGCCCTTATACACATATTTAAAGGAGAATTAATGACTATCCTCTTGAAATTTGGGACAAGCATTAACTTTTACCAGAGTTTTCATCCCTCTTGGGTTTGCAGTGGAAATCCCATTCTCTGTGCATTCCTTTCAGCAATAACAGGCAGCTGGCTCAGGTGTGTTTGCAAACAGGATGGGAAGCAGGGGATTTAAGCTGAGCCTATTTCAGGACTGGTTTTGCATATCCTGTTGAACCTAACAGTGAAGGAGCTGCCTGGCAGCACTTCCAGGCTGCTTTAATTCATTTGATTGCCCTTGAATTTATTCTCAGCTTTATAAAGTGATTGTTTAGTGGCTGTGCCCAAACCTAAACTTCATTTTGAGCACAGTGACGTGTTAGAAATGGGTCAGACTCAGCTTTTCAACAGCTGAGGGGTCCTGGGAGGGAGATTGAGGCAGAACTTCAGGACTTTTTTGTGTCATCCCAAGAGACAGAGCACTTCCCATCTGTTCCACAGCTCGTTCTGGCCTCTCATCTGTTGTTGTGACATTCCTCTGGCACCCATCAGTGATTCCATCAGGGAATGTGACAGCTCCTGTCTCCCTGGGGATCAGCAGCACCCCCAGCTCTGCTGGCACCTTCTCCTGGGCCACGTGGAGCCAGAACTCCTCATCCTCACTCTTCCCATCCTTCAGGATCCACCCTGGAGCTGCAGCTCCCCCCTGCCTTTCAGGGATCTCTCCCCCTCCAGGCTCACACTCCTGTTGCCTGCTGGCTGAATTTCAAACCAGTTTGCTGCACTTTCTCCTGAAGTTCTCTTGACATTTGGAAAGAGCTGCTTGCAGAGCTCACCTCTCAGATCTCCTTCACATTCCTCTCCCACAAAGTCCTGCTCTTCAGGCTGCAGAGGGTGCAGAGCTCAGCTCTCCTGCACTCTCTTTCCATAGGTACCTCTCTGTTTTATTTTTCACACTGTTCCTGTGGGGAGATTTCCCACTGGGTGAGGATCCTGTGGATCTGAGAAAGGAGCAGCACTCATTAACTGTGTTACTGCTGTGCTCAGGTGCCAGCAGGGCGGTTCTGTTCCCTGTTTCCTTGGGAAAAAAAAAAAAACAAAACCTCATTTCCTGGATATTGAGAGGAAAATGTCATTTTCTACACTGGTGATTTTGGTGTGCACTGAAAAACCCCTTCAGCCCCAGAAATCTGCCCATAAAATGGACCAGGGGAGGGAGTTCTGGATCTCCTTGGTTGTGGGTCCAGGGGGTGTTTGTCCACACATCCATCTCAGTTTCCTTCTGCTGTGCCAGGACCATGCTATCCATGCTTATTTATGCTGGTGTCTTAAAGCTTCTTTCCCTCAGAGGAGGCTGAACAGCTTTTTGGGATGTTGGTGCAGGAAATTAGGGGTTGAACAGTTCTTTGGGATGCTGGTGCTGGAATTTAGGGATTGAACAGCTCTTTGGGGTGCTGGTGCTAGAATTTAGGGGTTGAACAGCTCTTTGGGGTGCTGGTGCAGGAATTTAGGGGTTGAACAGCTCATTGGGGTGCTGGTGCTGGAATTTAAGGATTGAGCAACTCTTTGGGGTGCTGGTGGTGGAATTTAGGGGTTGAACAGTTCTTTGGGATGCTGGTGCAGGAATTTAGGGGTTGAACAGCTCCTTGGGGTGCTGGTGCAGGAATTTAGGGATTGAACAGCTCCTTGGGATGCTGGTGCAGGAATTTAGGGGTTGAACAGTTCTTTGGGATGCTGGTGCAGGAATTTAGGGGTTGAACAGTTCTTTGGGATGCTGGTGCTGGAATTTAGGGGTTGAACAGCTCTTTGGGGTGCTGGTGCAGGAATTTAGGGGTTGAGCAACTCTTTGGGGTGCTGGTGGTGGAATTTAGGGGTTGAACAGTTCTTTGGGATGCTGGTGCAGGAATTTAGGGGTTGAACAGCTCTTTGGGTTGCTGGTGCTAGAATTTAGGGATTGAACAGCTCCTTGGGATGCTGGTGCAGGAATTTAGGGGTTGAACAGTTCTTTGGGATGCTGGTGCAGGAATTTAGGGGTTGAACAGTTCTTTGGGATGCTGGTGCTGGAATTTAGGGGTTGAACAGCTCTTTGGGGTGCTGGTGCTGGAATTCTGAGGTTGAACAGTTCTTTGGGATACTGGTGCTGGAATTTAAGGGTTGAACAGCTCATTGGGATGCTGGTGCTGGAATTTAAGGGTTGAATAGCTCTTTGGGGTGCTGGAATTCCGAGGTTTGGATTTTTCCAGCTCAGCACAGGATGCTGTTCATGCTCTGCACAAAAGGGCAGCAGCTCTGGATGTCTCACTCCTTCCACAATTTCTTGTTCCCATCATGATCAAGCTCAGGCTTGCCCAGTTCCCAGGAGGTGATAAAAACCACGATTCTGCTGCCCTTTTTGTCAGTGCTCTTCAGCCTGAGGTGACAGGGATGTGTCACCATCTCATCTTCACAAAACCCAGGCCTGTGCCACCAGGATTTCTGAATGGATGGGGCAGGCTGTTATTTTTTGATTTCTTGGAAGCAGGCACAGAACTGGGAAAGCAAAGGGCATTTTTGGCCTCATCCAGCCCAGCCTCCTGCTCCTTGCTCAGCACTCTGGTTTTTGGCTTCTCTCTGGAATTGCATGGCCCTCAAGCCAGCTCCCCATGAATGTGCATGAGGACCATTCCTTGCTCTGCCTTTAATTTGGTTTCTGAAGGGCAGGGAGCTTTTAACCTCAGCTAGTTTGAATATGAGCTGCTGCCTTCTGAGCAACCTGATCCTGCAGGCTCGAGTTTCCTGCCAGGAGGATTTACTGGCAAAACTTCAGCTGATAAAGAGAGAGAATCTCAGAGTGGTTTGTGTTGGAAGGGATCTCAAATCCCATCTCACTCCAAACCTCTACCATGGCAGGGACACCTTCCACTGTCCCAGGCTGCTCCAAGCCTCATCCAGCCTGGCCTTGGGCATTTCCAGGGATCCAGGGGCAGCCACAGCTTCTCTGGGCACCTTTTTTCTGTTTTAATCAAAAGCCTTTTTAATCAAAGCCTGTTTAAATGGAGAAAACACCAGCCAGCCACAGCTCATCCTCAATGACATTTCCAGCTCCAGCTCTTGCTGAAACCTCTGCCTGTTTGTTCATGTGTGAAAGTTTGTGCAGACCCAAATGGAAGGAGAGGCAGCATCACAGTCAAAAAAATGTTTGAAAATGAATGTTCTGCTACTCCTTTCTCCAAGCTGCTGCAGGGCTCTGCTGATCCTTTCCCAGTGCTCCAGGCAGAGGGTTTGTTGTGTGGATTCTCACTCAGTGAAATGTGTATCAAACACTGGCACTTCTGGTGCCATTCATATTTATATTCAGTAATGACTCAGGCTCTTGAAAAATCATGTTGAAATTATATGTTCCATGGCTTTAATTTCCCCTTGCTAACGAGGGAATGATTTGCACTCTCTTGTTTGTCCTCCTCCCTGCCACAGCCTGGAAGCATTGCTCAGTTTCCATGCTGAGTTTCACAGGCAAAGCTGCTTTTTTTTCCCCTTTTTTCCTTTTTTTTTCTGTATTGGCCAGATCCCAAATCTCATGGTTTCCAGCATTTCTCTCTAAAATGCTTTCTGGGAAGCTGTACCTTTTTATCCTACAGTGTAGGGTTTGGAGCAGATCAGCTTCTCACAGACTGCATGAACATAGGACCAACATTTATTTATTAATTGCTGTAGTATTATAGGATTAGTCTGTGATCTTTAAGAACCATGTTGCACTCCTGCTTTTCCCCAAAAATCCCTCCAGGAAACCTATAACCAGAAAACTGAGGGGGTTTAAGCATTGTTTATATCAAATGTTCAAATTCTGGCTCTGTTTGTCTCTTTTTTTGCCTTTTTTTCCTCCTGTATCCTCCTCTTACTTGAGATGAGGCTTTTTTTATTTTTTAGCAGCATCATTTCATTCTGATTCCTTGGGAATATTTTGCAGGTGTAGGAAGGAGAGGACAGGAATCTGCCTCTCCTTTCAGCCAGGCAGTGAGGAGGAAATGAAAGGCTTGATGAGTCCAAGCCTGCTGTACTGACACCCAAAAGCAATTTGAGGATGTTTTCCCAGAGCCCACCCAGGCTCTCACTGCAGTGTCTGAGCACATCAATTTTAGTGGATTTCTCTCTTCCCAGCCCCCTGTTGCTCAGTGATGAAGGGAGAAAGGGGTGTGAGCTGGCAGTGGGGTGATGCCAAGGTTGTGGCAGAGATCTGAGTTGATTCCAGGTCATGTGTGGCTCAGGCTCCTTCCATCCTCCTTAAATTAAAAAAAAAGGAGCTCTTGATACCAGAGGAATGCTGCAGGACATGGAAGAGAATCCAGCAAGAAGGGAAATACAATATTGAGTGTTGTGCCAACAATCCCTGTTGTGCCAGTGCAAACCAGGTGCTGCTCACCTCAGAGGGTGCTTCAAGCACAGCTGCCATTTACTGAAGTGTTTATTTCAATTTAATGCTTTGAACAGTGGCACTGCAGCTGTTTTAGGGTCACCACGTGTCCTGGGTAGTGGCTCTGGAGTCAGTGACCCTCAGTCACTGCTGGCTGTGGGATTGAACTCATTCCCAGCCTGGTTTGACAGGAACGGGGTCAGTGTGGGATGGGGAATTCCTGAACCTCAGCTGGAGCACGAGGCCTTGATCCTGAGTCTCAGGGGTGCTGTTCCCTGGGATTCTCCTCAGGGGTGCTGTTCCCTGAGGTAATCAGGCTTTGGAGCTTCTCTTGCCCAAAAGGTCTCACACCAGAGCCAGAGCAGACAGGCTGAGTCCCCAGTCTGTGTTTCCAAGGTTGTTTATTCTTCATTATCTCAGTTCTGTCTCAGCTCTGCAGGGCATCCCCAGCAGAGCAGGACACGCGGGGACTGGGGCAGATCAGAGGGTCCCAGACCCTTTGTACCATTTCCCTGATCCAACCACCATCCACAAGGAACTTTTTATTTACAGAATCTTACCAATACTCATTACCTATGCTAACATGGCATTTCTACCCTAAACCAATCTCTAAAATCCAACTCAGCAAAAGATGGGGGACAAGAGCAAGAACAAGGAGCACAGGGGCCACTCCCCAATTCCTCCAGCTTGTCTCTTCACCCCCATATACTAAAAATCCCAGATTCTACATTTACATTCTATGATAAACTAAATACTGCTTATTTTGAATTCTCTCAGCTTGTGATTCTTCATACACTGTGGGCATTCACTGCCATGGCAGGGATCAGAGGCAGTGTCCTCCTGGGCTCTGTGTGAGGCTCTGACCCCCCTGTACAGATCCCAGACCCCCTGTCCGGTCTCCAAACCCTCCAGGGTGGCCACAGGGATGTCCTGGACTCTGACCTGACCCCTGTCTCCTCCTGCAGCTGGTGAAGGGGCTGCAGCAGGAGCTGAACCGCCTCTACTCCCTGTTCTGCTCGCGGAACCCCGAGTTCGAGGAGAAGGGAGGGAAGGTGTCCATCGTGTCCCACTCCCTGGGCTGTGTCATCACCTACGACATCATGACGGGCTGGAACCCGCTCAGGCTCTACGAGCAGCTGCTGCAGAAGGAGGAGGAGGAGCTGGAGGAGAGCTGGATGAGCTATGAGGAGCGGCGCCTGCTGGAGGAGCTTTACGTGACCAAACAACGGTAATGCCCTGAAGCTGGGATCAGATAGGGATCAGAGACTAGAGAAATGAGGGTCCAAACCAGTATGGTTATATCACAGCTTCTCCTCTTTATTCCTGGAGATGGCGGGTTAAATACAGAAAGAATAGTTTACAGTAGTAGGTGTATTCTCATTGGCAAATTTTTCTTCAATTGGCAAAAATATTTCTTCAATTCTCATTGAAGAAATACGCAAACAGTCTCAAGTTAAGACAGCCACGGTAGTTTCAGCGTAATTGCTCCATTCTATGAATGCCCACACCTCAACACATTCCCAGTATGAGATAAATTTATCTGGTGCTATGTATGCCTGGTTTGGAACAGCTCAAATCCCATCCCACAGCAGATCATGGCCATGACTTCTGAGAAACTTGGTCACAGTGCCCCTCCCCAGGGAGATCCACAGACCTGGAATGCCCAGGGGGCTGCCAGAGCCCACCAGGGCTGTTATCTGCAGGGGATGGGGGTGTTCTTGTGCTGGGGCTGGGTGGGGAAGGCTAAACCCAGGGCACAGGGAGCTCTGAGTCCACACAGACTCATGGATGTTGCCATGAGGTTTTCCCTGGCTGCCTGAGCGTTCATATTAAAGAGAAGTCTGTACTTTCTCACGCTCTTTTAATGTAAACACGAGCTATGTTTATGGAACATAGCCATTGTTTTTACATTCTATGCTGAGACAAACAAGACTGTGTGACAGTCCCCTTGACCAGTGTGGTGGGGAGGTGGGAACTCCATCCTCCAATCCACAGGCCTCACAGGAAATGTATAAAAGTGGAGTTTTGTGAATAAACTTGGTCTTCCTGCCCTGCATGCTCTGTGAACCCAGACCTGTGTCCCAGTCTCATTTCCTGGTGATACATGGAAGGGTTTGGGTCCGAAGGGACCTTCAAGATGATCCAGTCCCACCCCACTGCCATGGTCAAGGACACCTTCCACCATCCCAGGTTGCTCCCAAGTCTCATCCAACCTGGCCTTGTACACTGCCAGGGTTGGGGATATTGTGGTGCTGTGAGACACCCAATGTAAAATTAGCAACTTTGGTCATTCAAGGGTTTTTTTTGTCCTGATTCATGATTTGTCATGAATCACAGGTTTTTGGTTCCTCCCTGAAAGCAGCCTGAGGATTTGTGGTGCTGCATTAAAGCAGCAGCAGCCCTGCTGTGGTGGGGAATCAGGATGTGTCTCACCAGGGATGGGTGCAGGATGTCTCTGTCAGCTGCTGGGCTGGACTGGGTGCAGGATTTCTGAGAAAAGGGAAGTTTAGAAACCTAATGAAGTGTTGCAGTGACAAGATGACCCTCCAGGCGTGTCACAAACACATAATCAGGGAGAAATGGCCATTTTCCCACTCCAGCTTCCTCTGAGGTGCTTCCACAGAAATCCCAAGTATCATTTGACACTGGCACTTGTGCACAGAAAGAGTGGCTCTCCCTTCAGTGAGCAATTTGGTGTGAAATGATGGGAAATAGACTGCTGACATCCCATAACCCCTGGAATTTACTGGGGCTGGGAACAGTTTTACCCAGCCATCTGTGTGCTTTGAATTGTAGCTGCTTTCTAAATTGAGGCCAGCTAGAAAAGCAGGTGAACAACCTTTATTCATGGTAGTTGGGACAGCATCCTCCAGAAATTCCACCTCCATACAGAACTCCATAATGCCCAGAGCATTTCCTGTGGCTTTGTTGTTATTTGGGGGGTTTAAAACAAAATAAAGCAGCTGATTCGGCTGCAAAATCACCAAGGAAACGAGAGGTGAGTCAGCTGCTCCTGAGGAAGGAGGGTGGGCAGATGGAACAGGGGAATTGTCATGTCCTGATTGATTCCTTGTGTGGCCAGAGAAACAGGATTTGACAGACATCGATTGTTAATCAGTGGAGCTGCTCCAGGAAATACTGACACCATCACTCTCTCTTCCCAGCAGACAAAACTGTTGGACCCCACAGGAATGCCTGCTTGGATCAGAGAGGTTAAAGCTGCATTTTTTAATGGATCTCAGAAAGATCTCTATTTTCCAGGTTGAGAGAGATAGAAGAGAGGTTACATGAGTTAAAGGCATGCACCATATCAAAACCACCTGTCTTAAAATTTAAGGTATGTATGTCTAAGAGGTTTCTACTGCATTTTTCTGCTTGCTGTAAAAATACACCTGTGGTATGAGCCATTCTGCTTACTTTTATTTTTTTCCCATGTCCTCAGACATGATTTTGGCAGAATAATTTGGATGTTGTATGAAGTGTTTGTACATACATGTAAAAATACTGTTGATATTGTTGTATTCATAGGTTATTGTTATTTATTGCAATTCTATATTTGTAATAGATTTTGAGCAACCTGGGCTAGTGGGAGATGTCCCTGCCCATGGCAGGGGGTTGGAATGAGCTGAGCTTTAAGGTCCCTTCCAACCCAAACCATTCTGGGACTCTGGTTTGTTTTTTTTTTTGTTTATATGAAATTATATGTAACATGAATATATAATTAATTTTTTCATGTAATATATGAAAATTATGTAAATATATAGATTACAAATATATTTAATACTTAAGCCTAGTTATTATATTATACACACAATTCTGTGGGAAGGTAAAAACCATTTGGCAGACTACATCAATCACATATTTTAAAGAGTTTCACTTCACTGAATAATCCATCTTCCTTGGGGACTCCTTCTCTGTCACATCTCTGAGCAGACCTGAGTGAATTTCCTCCAGGAGTGGATTTTCCTTCCAAATTGAGTCTGCTCTGACAGTTAGCACACTGTCAATCTCATGAAGCTTGCTAATCAGCTGTACAAATTGCTAGAATTTCCTTATCTTTGGGAAAAGGCATTTTCCAGCTCCTGGGTGGGATGTGCAACACTCCCCAGTTGCTCAACTCCATCCTGAAGTATTAAACCATAAAAATGTGACATGATAGATGGGAGTAAAATGGATTATTGTTCCTTAACTTGCCATTTTTATTTCCTTATGAGTTCAGAAGGGCTCCTGGAAGCCAAGGTCAATGTTGAGCTATAAAAAAAGAGGAAACCAACCATAATTCATGCTGTCACAGCCTTCTCCTTTTCATCACTGCTTGAAAGCAGTGTCAGGCAATTATCTCTCCCATCAAGGAAGCTGGAGCCAGGCTGGTCCTCCCCCAGCTCTGGGAAAGATTATTCTTCACTCACTCACATTTAAACTGAATTTGGGGGATTTGGACCCCCCCTTTTGGCTTTTTAGATGGAGAGGAGAAAAGAAAAGGGAGAATAAATTTCAGATCAAGAGGATTTTATCTACCTAAATAGATGGGATAGATCTGTAATCCTCAGGTGACATTTCCACTGCAGCTCTTCCATTTTCTTGCCCTTGCTGACAGAGATGTTTTGTTTCTGTGAAGCTTCACAGTGGTGACTCCCATGGCTTGAGACAGAGCTCCAGAGGGAGAAGCTTTCCATGGAAATGATGGCAAGGGAGGATTCCAGCAGGGTGACTGAAATAGGATTGCTCATTGCAGACCAGTCCAGCTCACTGGGAGTGACTGGTTTGTTGAAAGGGAACAGCCTTGTTCAGCCACCCATCCCTTGGCTCTTACTTCAGCTCTTTTGTGGACTGAAAAAAATTCAGGGTTCCCAGGATGGGACATTCACTGGTGCCACAGGAAGGAGAGCTGAGCTTAATGCTGAGCAAACACAAAGGTTGTTTTTGGCAAGACAAATGCAAGAAGAAACAGAGCAGCTTGCTTGGTTTGTGCTTAGTATTAGAGGAAATCAAATTTTTGACTCCACAGGGAGGAAAAATCCCACAAAACATGAAGATATAGGGGTTTGTTGTACTCTAATAAAATATTGGAGAAGCCACCAGAATGGGAACTTGAGGGGGAGGGATCTTGGTCTCTTCCTCTGCCTCAGATGGGGTCATGGGATAACCCCATAGACCAGCAGGAGCTGAAGGGTTAAAAACAGAGCCAACACCCCACTGTGAATTTAAGATTTAGAATCACAACCTTCTCCCCACCAGCCTTGAAAGAGGAGTTTGAGTTAAAGGGTGAGGGGCTGAAGAACATGGGGAAGGGTCTGACACCATCCCCTTCATGCCCCTGGTGTAGGAAAATAGGAAAGATTTTATTGCAGGGTGATTTTCAGTCAGGGCAGGGAAGAGGAGAGCAGGAGGTACCTCAGTGGCTCCTTAGGACTGACATGGAAATCCATTCAAATCTGGATCTTAATCTTAAAATCAAATTTTTGCAATGTCCTGGCCTAAAGAACTTCAGGATTCCTCAGCACTTCTCACTCAGCCAAGGCTGCAGAAACTCCTGTGCAAGAAGGTCCAGCCTGTGCCCAGCACAGAAAGGCTCTGCTGCCTCACTTCTCTTGGCTCATTCAGCCCTTTTTTTTTTTTTTCTTTACTTAATTATGAAAATACTGCAGTGCTAAGCTGAATGGATGACTGCTTGGCTCAGCTTCTGCTTAAAATACAAATAAATTCATTAAGTCTTCTGTTTATGAATCATAACCAGGAGAGGAGTGCTGCTCTCTCAAAGGTCATTTTGTAAAGGTGTCTCCTGTGTTGTTGAACATTTACAGGAAAATGCCCCACTCCTGATTTCAGGAGAAACCAAAATCAATAAATATTTTATAGAAAGATTTTGATTTTCTGTTCCCAGTAGGTTTTATAATACAGCAGCCTGATCCTCAGCCAGCTTGCAACAGTCTAATGGCTGTAGTTTAAAGGATTTGGGGGTTAGAACTGTAGAATTAAGGTTGGAAAAGACCTGTCCACCACTAAACCACGTCCCCAAGTGCCACATCCACCTTAAATCCATGCAGGGATGGAGACTCCAGCACTGTTCATCAATAGAGATGATGGGACAAGAGTGGGACAGAAGCCACACACTGTGTAACCACTGAAACCAAATTACCTTTGGAGGGTTTTCCCATCTCTGCTGAGGACAAGCTGGCAGGCACTGCCTGAATCCTCCCTGAAGCAGAAAAACCATAATTGTGCCTTTGAGATGCTTGACAGGAATATCAGATGGACAGGGTTAGAGGTTGCTCACTCACTTTAAAGGATTGCACTGGGAGTGTCTCCTTCTGTTGTGTTTGAAGATGAAAAAGCTTTTTGTCCAAGCTGCCAAAACACCAGATCTGGGTAAAACTTGGGCTGAAGAAAGGAAAGGAGCTTTGCACCAAGTGACAATGACAGAGCTGCATGTGACATGGAATAACCATGCTGAAGGTCTAGTTTTTGTCTTTTTCCATCAAGTTGGGATTCTTTTGGAAGGAAGAGGGGTGGTACCAGTGCCAAGACAGAGGAGGAGGAGGAATGTTTTGTGCAGCACTGGAATCCTAGAGATGAAAAGGACCATTATTCCTGTGCCCTCATTCCCTGTGCTGGCATACAGGGAAGGCACATGGCATTCCAAGGGTCCTCCACGTGCCTGCAGCAAGAATTCAGCAATTTCTCTTGCTGGCTGAGCATCTGATGATGGCAAAATTAATTTTTCAAGTCAGAAAATAAAGGTGGAAAGTTAATTTTGACTTAGGGAAATGTCTTTTACCACCGAGTTCTCCATTTTTAGGAGGAGATGTCTGAGGGTTGGTAGGGGGGGATCAGCACTGAATTCTGACTTTGGGTTGGTTGTAATGACCCCAGAATGCAGGTTCAGTTGGTTGTAATGACCCCAAAATTCAGGTTCAGTTGGTTGTAATGACCCCAGAATGCAGGTTCAGTTGGTTGTAATGACCCCAAAATTCAGGTTCAGTTGGTTGTAATGACCCCAAAATGCAGGTTCAGTGACTTCTCAGATGGGGCAGCTCAGGTTTACTCAGTTGGTGTTGGGGGCAGGACTTGAGAGCGAGGTCACAGCAGCTTTGGGTGACATCAGAGTGTCTCAGTGGGCTGGGACAGGGTGGTACTGGTGACCAGCTCTGTTCTCTTAACCCCAGCTGTGTGTAGCAAAAAAATCATGAGGAACTTGGTTAGGATAAGAATGAGGAGTTCTGGCAGGTTTGGGAAGCTCCAGGAGAAATCAGACTCATTTCTTTAACATCTCCCTAACTCTTCTTGCTCCATCCTTTCCCAGCACTGGTGGAGTTCTCTGAGCTCAAATATACAACCTGATTTTTGGTTTTAGCACCTCAACATGCAGCCAAGAGCAATTTAACCCTCATTTATTGACATTATGGTGTTCTTCCCTGTTGTGTTTTATCTTCTTTTCTTCCAGGGTCAGGATTAAATGCTCCAGACAATATTTCTTGTTCAGGCTTAGATGTTTATTAATTTTTATCTATGTTACAGTCTCACAAGCCGTGAGTTCTAAAGCACTTCTAGCCAATAAAATGGATAAAAATAAAAAATGGAGCCTTTCTCTTTCTCTCTACAAGGCCTTTTAAGCACAAACTGTCCAATTATGAAATGACCCCTAAATTATTTTTGCTTTTAACCCCATAACCAACCACCCATAGTCTGCAATGGGGACTTTTCGACCCAATTACAAAATAGCCAGACCTATGAAGAAAAAGGTGAAAAAGAAGGACTTGGCCTTCACCATAAATCTTACATCTTGCTTTATATACACTACTATATTCTAAAATCTTAAACTATTGAGTTTTCCACCATGTGATATCACACACTTCTATTCAAACTCCACACCCACAATCTCAGTGCTGTTATTGAATTTTGGAAGCCTTTTCCATGGCCTCAGATCAAATGCAGTGTTCTCCTGAGGGTCAGTGCCTGTCATTGAATTTTGGAAGTCTTTTCCATGGCCTCAGGTCAAATGCAGTGTTCTCCTGAGGGTCAGTGCCTGTCATTGAATTTTGGAAGCCTTTTCCATAGCCTCAGATCAAATGCAGTGTTCTCCTGAGGGTCAGTGCCTGTCAGCACAGAAAACCCAAAATTCTCAGATTCCAGGGTTCCAACACTTCCCTGTTTGAACCAACCAAGACTTTGAGTCCCTCTGTTCAAACCAAGCAGTCAAGCAGAGAGAGGAATCAAATCCAGCCATGTCAGGACTCCTCCTTTCCTTCTCCTCACTGACATGGGTGAAATCTTTCCCCAGGTTGAGAATTTCTTCTGCATGGGCTCCCCCCTGGCCGTGTTCCTGGCGCTGCGCGGGATCCGCCCCGGCACCAGCGGCAGCCAGGACCACATCCTGCCCAGGAGCATCTGCAACAGATTATTGAACATTTTCCACCCAACAGATCCAGTGGTGAGTCGGAATTGCAGTCTCAAGATTTTACCTGGGCTGGTTTTGAGCTCTGGGATAATGTGGGATCCTCAACACAAGGGTGCTCCAGCAGAGGATTATTTGTTAAGGGTTATTATTGCAATAGCTTGGGCTTTGGAACTGTTAAATAACATTTTCTACAGATAATTGCCATAAATAACATATTTTTTTGCTTATCTCTTCATGCTAATTACCATAAGATTTGGGATTATTCTCTTTCTTTTTTTTTTTCCAAGAAATAATCATTTTTCAGACAAGGATTTTGTGTTTAACTTCCCGGCTTCCATTAAAACATCATCTGTGCAAAAACATTTTTGCTGTTAAAAAAATCTTCACAAGCAGTTTACAAGATAATATAGAAAAGATTGGGTTTTTTTTCTCAAAGGATCTTAAAAGTCAAAGTTTGCTGATAGTATTTGGGAGAGGATTATTGGTGTAGCTTTGCCTTTTTCTTATTCCACAGCAGCCAGTGTTGGCTGTTACCAAATCATTTACTGGACCTTTGATCTTTATCCCCTTGGAAACTCCTCTGATGCAAGTCTGATGTGGAATTTCATGTACAACAGCAATTTGGGGATATTTTCCTATTTAAAGTAGCTGAATTAAAGTATTCTTTCTTTAATTATATAATAATTATATATATAATTATTATTTTATTATATAT
>VXBR01020414.1:23390-41243 GCA_013400215.1 Cisticola juncidis
AGCTTCGCTGCTCCCTGGGGTTGGGGTGCAGCCCGAAGGGAGCTCAGCTCTGGGGATGGGAGCTGGGGGGGCTCACCTGGAGAGGAGAAGGATCCAGGGAGAGCTCAGAGCCCCTGGCAGGGCCTTGAGGGGCTCCAGGAGAGCTGGAGAGGGACTGGGGACAAGGGATGGAGGGACAGGACACAGGGAATGGCTCCCACTGCCAGAGGGCAGGGATGGGTGGGAGATTGGGAATTGGGAATTCCTGGCTGGGAGGGTGGGCAGGCCCTGGCACAGGGTGCCCAGAGCAGCTGTGGCTGCTCCTGCATCCCTGGCAGGTGCCCCAGGCCAGGCTGGACATGGCTTGGAGCAGCCTGGGACAGTGGGGGGGGTCCCTGCCATGGCAGGGAATTGAAGCTGGATGAGTTTTAAGGTCCCTTCCAACCCAAACCATTCCATGATTCTGTTCCTATTCCTTGCACTGAATCAGGGAGTGGCTGAGGTTGGAAGTGACCTCTGGACCTCATCTACTCCAAACCCCAAAATCCCTGCTGGTTTCAGTGAGCTCTGTAGGTGTCTGGCATGGTTTAATCCCAGCTGACATTTAATTTGAAATAAAACCCAGTTTACAGGCATTGGAGCCAAAGCTTGGGGGAGATGATGCAGTTCATGCAATTGCTGCTTTATTTTTGTCTGCCTCATTGAAGTAACATCCCAGTGATTTAAGAGTTTCCACTCTGCTTCATGGGAAAAAAAATAAATTAAACTTGTCTTCTGATTCCATTTTCTGGTATTGGGAAACAGCAGAAAAATCACACCATTACAGTTACCTTTAACTCATGATTCTACAAGAGGAAATTCAGGCTGGTTTAATATAAAGTCTGTTCCTTTCTGGCTTTCTGAGTCAAAATAAGCCCTGGTTTAAGTGAGCTTAAATTCCCTTCACTGGAGCTTATACTTGATCATGCACTTGCAGTTTTTGTTGACTCAAGGCTTTTCTTTAGCTCTCTGTGTGGGATTTGGGAGAAGCCTAGAGCCAGGAGTCTTCCCAGTTAAATAAGAATATAAAAGCAGTTTTTCCTCGTTAGAAATATGTGGTATTTCAGAGCAGAGTGGCTTTTTGGGGGAGTTACTATTGAAACTTTAATGTCTTGTCCATGAGGTGGCAGCAGAGTCGGGATAAAACACGACAAAACTACTCTGAACTTTTATATCCCTCTTCTGAGCAACCAAAATAGACCTTTTAAAAGATGATGTAACATTTTTAAAGGTCTGTTAGGGCAATAGATCCTAATTAAGAGAAATATTTTAAATGTGCTAATGGGATTATTAAGTGCAGAAGGCGCCAACGTTGTTAGAAAGCATTTTTTGTCTTAGAATTCATGGAAGAGAAATCACAACATACCCTTCAAAGCACCAAATTTCTCTCTGCAGATGCATTTCATGCCTTTTTTCCCCCCCTAAATACAGCTCCAAAATCACAGCTTTTCCTTGTGCATGGGATGAATTTGGGGATAAACAGAGCCTGCTCCAGTCAGGTGTTCCCAGCCCAGGAAAGCACCACGAGTGTTTTAGTTCACTCAGCTCCAGTGAGCTGTGCTACAGTGGCTTTAATTTGCAGGGGCTTTAATTTGCAGTGGTTTTAATTTGCAATGGCTTTAATTTCAGTTTAATTTTCAGTTTGACTGACTCACCCTGGGTTGTTTTCCCCTCTGTGCTGGACGCAGGAGCCGCGAGCATCGGGAAGGGCCTCGGGGGGATGCTCTTCTCCAGGTTTGGCAGGTCCAGTGCCACCCCCCAGACCATGGAGACAGGAAAAGATGGACCTGAGGGGGATGAGAAGAAGGCCACCACTGCTGGGAGCCCCCCTCTGCCACGCAGCAGCTCGGGGTTCCTGGAACCCACAGGTGAGTGATGCCCACCCCGTGGATCCAGGGCTGGGGGATGGAAATGCTATAACTGCACATGGCAGGGTTTGGTGTTGTGGGTTTGCCACAAATGTAAGAAATGTTGGATATCAAGGCCAGCTTGGACAGGGCTTGGAGCACCCTGGGAATAGTGGAAGGTGTCCCTGGCATGGCAGGGTTGGAGTGAGCTGATTTTTAAAGTCCCTTCCAACTCAAACCATTCTGGGATTCTGTGAATCTGTTCCTGGGTTGAATTAGGAGAGACTTTAAATCCCCATCCCATCCTGCCCCTTCCACTGTCCCAGGCTGCTCCAAACCTCATCCAGCCTGGCCTTGGACACTTCCAGGGATCCAGGGACAGCCACAGCTTCTCTGAGCACCCTGTGCCAGGGCTTCCCCACTCTCCCAGCCAGGAATTCCTTCCCAATATCCCATCTATCCCTGCCCTCTGACAGTTTAAACCCTTTTTTCCACCTACACTCCCAATTCCCCTCTACATTTCCCCATTCTGAAGCACTCTGGATTTTAGGACACACATGACTGGAAACAGAAGCTGCCCTTGTCCTGATCTGAACTGCTCAGAACACAAAGTGCAGTTTTAGCAGCTGGCTTCTTTGAAAAGCAGAGGTACTTCCTCGCAGGAAATCCATCCTTGGATTTATTTCTGAGCTCCCCCTTTTTTTGCAATTGAAGGAGTCACAAGTGTCCTGTGACAGCTCTCACATGATGGATTGCTGTCTGTTCATAGGGATTTCAACAGATAACCTGTCTGAGTCAGTGCTGGAGGGCAGGAAATTTGGGGTTAGACGTGAGGGAAGCAGAGGAGCAGGACAGGGAACATCACAGAGCTGCCCAGGGGGTGCTTTTGGGGAGGATTGGCACACTGAGAGCTTCCTGCATGGATCCCACATCCCTCTGTGCTGGGAACCATCCCTGCTCCATAGAAGGAGAACGTGGAGCAGAGGCCAGCAGGGCTGGGGTGATGCAATCCCCGCCCAAGGCCGTGCTCAGAGGGCTGTGCTGGGGTTTGGCTCCTGCCCAAGCTCCCTTAACAGCCTCTCTGAGCTCCCTTCCTGCACAGCCAGGGGTTTTTTGGATAAATTCTCCTTCCTGGAAATGACTGTGGCTGTGTGCTGGTGTTCCAGGGCTGTGTCTGCCTGTCCTGGCTGCAGAGGGGGTGATGCTCCTGTGCTGTGTCTGCAATGCTCCCTTTCCATCCTCCTCCAGCCAAAATTAAAATTCCTTCAAACTGCTTTGATAAATGGCTGCATTTCTGACTCAGTCTGGGGCTTTGGCTTTTAGGATTTTTAGGATTTTTTTAGGATTTTAGGATTTTTTTTAGCTCAGCAGGCTTTGAGGGTTTTTTTATCCTTTTTATTTTATTGCTCCTCGTGGAGATTTTCTGACCTCAAGTGCCTTAGCTATAGGTTAACACTGTTAAAATGCAGTGTAATTGCTTTGAATGTGGCATTAATCAAAGCAGCACTGAAATAAAAGGGGAACTGCTGAAATGTACTTGGAATAATCAGGATATTAAAAGGGCAGAGCTGTGCAGGGACAACTTTACAGGAAGGGCTTGGAGTATTGGGTGTAGCCTCCTTGTATAGACACTAAAAATGCAAGAAATCCATTTATTTCAGAGAGTTTCCTAGTGGGGCCTCACCATTTGCTGAATATTTCTCTGTAGTTATCATAACAAGTATAAATAAATATATTTGTTGAGTTACCATAAGGAAAACAGCTGCTTGAAAAAAAAAAAAAAAACCCTGTCTTTTCCCAAGTTGAGAATCACAGAATCATTCAGGTTGGAAAAGACCTCGAAGAGCAGGTTNACCCCGAACTCAGCACTCTTAGCTTTGTGCTAAATGCACGAGATGCATTAAAATGTATTTTTTTTGTTATTAAATCTTGATTTAGATGAATGCCCTGCAAAATGTAAACACTGCATGTGTTGTTTGTGCAAGGACAGGGCCAGAACCCGAAACACCCTGGTGTTTTTGCAGCTTTTACACCCCTTTGTTCCTTTTTTTGTTGATTTTGCAGTGGAGCTGGAGCACAGGATCGACTTTGAGCTCAGGGAAGGTCTGGTGGAGAGCAGATACTGGTCTGCAGTCACCTCCCACACTGCTTACTGGTCCTCTCTGGATATTGCCCTGTTCCTCCTCACCTTCATGTACAAGCAAGACCAAGAAGAGACTGACAAATCCAATTTAGACACAATTTGAATTTTTGACTGGGGGCAGGAAGCTTTCAAAACCAACAGCACAAGGCAGATGTTTGACTGCAGGACCTGTGGCATGGAGGTTTCAGGTTGAAGTGCATGTTTGGGGGGGTTTCCTATTTCTAAAGAGGAGAGTTATTTGTATTTCAAAGCACTTTATAGTTTTCAACGTTTTGCAGTGCTGAATTAGGCCTGAAAGGACTCCAAATTCCTGTCAGTGTGGACTGTACAGAGCCAGGACAGCATTGTAGCATCCCGTGAGCAGTTGTGCTTGGGTGACATCCTTGTTAATGACCATAATTGCTGGTTAGTTCATTAAACTATTAAAAAAAAAATAGTGGACAAAAAAACAACAAACCAAACCTAAATTGATTTCCATTAACAACAAAAAAAAAATACATGTTGAGTACAAACCTGAACCTGCCATGTGCTGGTGTTTTATGTACCCGTGAATAACAAGCAGTGGTGTCATTTTTTCAGGACTTTTTTCAGCTCCACATCCAATTATTCCCCACATGGGAAGCCCATTCTGACTGCTGGCTTCTGAGGGCCTATCCTACATTTAGAAACTAATGCTGAAGAGAAAAAAAAAGGAGAAGAAAAAAAAAAAAAGCATGAGGCAAATATTTGAAATACTGTAATTATAATTTATTATTCTCTCTAATCATTTCATTTTATTCCAGTGTATAAAACATTACTTTTTTACTGGTTTCTTTTGACATAATTTAAGAACCACATTTATTTTCTACAGTGTTAAGACTTTTTCTCAGAAATACATATCTTTGTACTACTATTCAAATGAATATATGGACACTGTGGCACACTTTAAGTATTTTTTCATTAAAAATAAATATTTGTGGTTTCACACAAATGACATCAGTCACGTTCTTCTCAGAGGTAAGTGCCTTGCTTTTTCAGGTTCCAAGTGTTTCTCAGGCACATTTGGATTGGTTTGCAGAGGATCCAGCTGTCCTTTGTTGACCAGAATTAAATCCATACATGTGTGTTTGTATAAAAACATATGGATGTGTATATTTATGTGCAGGGGGAGGAACAGCACCATCAAATAAACTTGGTGAGGCCTGAGAATACCAACATTTAGATTAGGTTTGTATCTGAAATTAATTCAGAAGTCAAGAGGGAAGTGTTGGGATGAAAGGGAAGGATCTCCAAGGAAAACCCTGCAGGGTCATTGCTGAGATTTTGGAAAAACGTGGAAGCTCTGGAGCAGAAATGTTGGATCTTTGCCCTCAGAGCTGCCTCTCCCTGAGGTATTTATGATGTGGATGGCACATGTGGGAGCTGCAGAGCCTGAAAATTCAGTTATATTGAGTTAAAATAGCCAAAAGCTCAGGCTGTGGTGTGGGTGAATTTTGTGTTCTGGGTGTAAACAGATGTGGCAACCCCAGCCCAGAACAGAGGCTGGAGCTGTGGAAACCCCAGAGGTCCCTATCTGGGGGAGAGGGTGGCTCTTCTCCCAAATTACATTTATTTTATATTTATTTGGGCTGCTCCTTCTGTGTTTCACAGAGAGTTAGGATTCTTTGCTGGAGTTAGGGATTTAGGAATAATTCTGAAGGGGAAAAAACAAAGAAAAAGGGAAGAGTGGAGGGAAAATGACCCAAACAGCCCTGCAGTGAACCAATATCCAACCTTCAGATGGTGGAAGGGACCTTGCTTCAGTGTGGATTTGTGAAAAATTCCATCTGGCCTGGAGAACTGGAGCTCTCCTGCCTGACCTGTTTACCCTGGTGGATGAGCAATCCCAGGAAAGGAAAGGAAAATAACCCCTGAGAGGAGGAAGCCTCTGCTCCAGCAAACAGCCTGGTGTTTACAGCACTGGGCTCTCCAGATAAGTTCTTTAATCAGCTCCTCCTAATGAGGACAACCTAAACACAAACAGGAGAATCTCCTTTTATATTTAGAACGTGCAAAACGTTTCCAAATGTGCATGGTTGGTGTTTTCAGGGCTTTGAGCTGGGTTGTGGAGCTGCTGCCTCCTCCCTTTCCACCGCTGGATCCACACTTGGATCCTTTTTTAAGGGCTGTAAACAAAAGGGGTTAATTCCTGCAATTCTTGTGGTCTGTGGAAAGCCTGCTGTTGTCCAGGACGTGTTTCAGATTTATGGAATAGCTGTTCCCTGGCCTCAGAACATGCTGGTGCTTGCTGCCTGCTCTCCATATAAGGGAGGAGATCCGACTCTCAGGTCCGTGCCCCTTGGAAAATCGGGGAGAAGGCAGAGCTGAGGAGTAAATCAGTGCTGGGAGCAGAGGGATAATGAGAGCCAATACCTGATGATCCCTTTGTGTCTTTCCCCAGTTAATGGGTGTGTTTATTTGAGATTCTCTCCTAATTAGCAGCTCCCCGGACCACCTACTAATCTGCCAAGCGAAATAAAACACACCTTGGAAGAATCAGTTTATTCAATTTATTCTAAATTGTATGCAGAGAGGTTAAACAGTCTTTCATGGTTTTAATCCTCAAAAAACACCCCTCATCCTGCTGCAGAGGTGAAATCCTCTTTGCAAAGCAGATGGTGGAAGGGTTGCCCCGTTTCTGGTGCGTGGTGCAGCAGAAAATTCAAGTAGGGTCACATCTGCTGCTTCAAACTCTCTGGTCAGATATTCTGTGGCATAATATGGAGCTGGAATGTCCTGGCTGCCAATTACTGACTTGTTTTCCTCTGCAAGGATGATGTTGAGCTTTCCAAGCTGTGTTGAGTGGTGGTTTTTCTTGAGAAACCAAGATAAGGGCGATGCCCCTCGCTGCTGTCACTCCTCTGCCGATACCGACCTGTTTTCCAAACTTGGCCTTGAGGTCTTTGTCCAGCTTTGTTGCTTACAATGGTTTTGCTGCAAGGTCATTTTTGCAGATAATGAGCATGAATTTGATTATTTTTCTTAATTCTGTCCCTTTGCTCCTAATTACTCTGTCCTGGTTGTGCTGCAGCTTCCTCTCCATTTGCATTCCCTCCCTCCCTGTTCAGTGCCAGAGATCCTGGAGTCAGACACTCTTTGCTTTATTTCACTGTGGACAGTCTGGCTGGCCAACTTCAATTATTTTATCTCCTTTCCTAATTAGTAGTATCAGGCTGAGCTGAAACATATTTCACATTCCCACACTTACATTTTCCTGGTTGCCACCTGTTTTTCCTGCTTTCCTGCTGTCCTGGTGCTCCTTTCCCACGTGCTTGGCTCTTGATCTGATTTTGCTGTACCTGAATTGTTGGGAATTGATTTTTTTTTCAAGCTGAGTTCATGAATCACTGTGTCAACTGTTTGCACTGAGTTAGTTAATTTATATTTCTGTGCCCTCTGCCAGGTGAGTTTATTTGGGATTCCTTGTTCCCTGATTTTCTGTTATTAGCTTGGAGATGAGATTTCTGCTTCCACACATAATTTTCTGCTGAATTTGGACTGCAGGTGATTGACCTGCACAGGGTCACCTGCCCAGGCTCTGCTAAACATCTTCAGTCACCACCAGAAAACTTTTATACACCAAGGCCCAGTTTGAGCTGTATTTAATAATAATTTTCCTCAAAAAAAATCCCCCAATTTCTCTTGGTTTGGCTTTGCCCTCCCTCTTCCACAGGTCCTTTTTTGTGCTTTTTTGTGCTTTTTTTGTGCTTTTTTTGTGCCTTTTTGTGCTTTTTTGTGCTTTTGTTTCTTCCCCACTGCACTCCAGCCTGTTCTGAAGTGCTGGGATTTCATTCCTGCTGGATTCCTGCCTGCTGGAATCAGCGTTTGTTTCGTGCTTGTCTGAGCATCCTCAAGACTTTTTGGGGAAATCTCAGAACTCGTTTGAACCCCAAGAACAGTGTCCCACCCTTGTGACCCTCAAGACTTCTGCTGAGAGCTCAGCATCAGCAGATCCCATCTGGACATGTTCAGCCCCCAGGATGGCTTTGGAATTTTCTCCCTGGCTGCCTTTGTGTGGCTCTGGCTGCTGCTGTCAGCTCAAACCCAGCACTGACAAAGCACTTTCTGTCCTTGTCAATGAATTCTGGCACTCCAGCCAGCAGTGGAGCTGGGCTGGGCTCTCCCAAGGCCAATTCCTTGCTCCTCGTGTTTCTCCTGCATCCCTGAGGGCCCATTTGACCCCCACTTTGCTATAGAAATCCAGTGGTTTGTGTTTCCCTGTGCCTTTGCAGAAGCTCCAAAACTGGCAGTGCAGCTCAGAGTGTGTCAACACTTCTGCTCCTGCAGGAGAATTCCCAATCCATGCAGAGAAATACCTGGCTGTGAAGTTTTCAGCTCACCCTGGGGGTCAGTGCTCTGGGAAGAAAATTCCAGCATCAGCCTTTTCCCCTCTCTCCCTCTCCAGCAAACCTTGGCCAGTCCTTCCCCTTCAGGAGTGAGGAGCTCCCTCAAAACTGAGCTGTCCCGGGGCAAATCTCTTGTGGTTTTGAAATCCTGGATGATTTATCCAAAAAGAGAGGGGCATCTGCCACGGATTAGCTCCTCTCTTTGTTTCCTAAATAAAATAGCAATTCTTGCTGCCCATTCCCTGGGGCCTCACTGATTGTGGGCATGGCCAGAGAATCCCAGAATGGTTTGGGAAGGGACCTTAAGGATGATCTGATTCCAACCCCCAGTGGGGCTGAGATGGGAGAGGGGAAGTCCAGACTTCTCTAGCACATCCAGTCTGCTGTTCTTGCTCATTTTATGGCTCTTCCAGTATCTCCAGAAAGTCAGGATTTCGTCTCAGACTGGTCCCAGACTGAGTTCTTAAAGGGCAGCTCTGTCTCACCATTTCACTGCTCCATTCTGGTTTTCTGTTCCTGTTCCTCTGCCTGCACAGCTCAGCCTGGTTGGAAACCAAAGCCACGGGAAGAGGGGAAGGAAAGGAACTCTGCTGATTGTGGATTTGTGGTCTCCTTCACCTGCTGGTGTCTCTCACACCTTCCCACAGCTAAAATTGAGGTTGTTCTGCCACCAGAGAACCCCAGAATGGATTGAGTTGGAAAGAACCTTAAATCCCATCTCATTCCAAAGGCAGGGACCCCTCCCACTATCCCAGGCTGCTCCAATCCTTGTCCAGCCTGGCCTGGGACACGTCCAGGGATCCAGGGGCAGCCACAGCTCCTCTGGGCACCCTGTGCCAGGGCCTGCCCACCCTCCCAGATGAGAATTTCTCCCCAGTATCTAAATAAAACCTCCTCTTGTGAAACTTTGGCGTGGGGCTGCCCCAATCCCTGCCCTCTGTCACTGAGTCCAGCTGGGCAGGAAGAGCCCCCCCAGCTCCCAGGACTGGGGCTTCCTGTTGGAAATGCAAAATGGCAAAAAAAAAAACCCTGAAAGATGAGAGGAGCCAAAACAGGCACAGATGTTTTATCTGCCCACCTCTCCATCCCACTCCTGCCGTGCTGGGCTGCAGGTCCAGATGAGGAACTTGGAGTCTTACAATGCCAATGTCCTGCTCTGATGACTTTCCAGGATGTTTATGACTGTGGGATTTGTCAGAAATTTTCACATTTCTAATTGCTTTTAAGTGAACACTACCGAAGTTTAAAAATAACTGTACTTTCAGCTTTGCTAGAAGCACTTTCAGTATGGAAATCAAGTTAATTTGCAAAGAGGGACAGACCACTTCCAAAACAAACTCCACTTTCTAAGGCAAAGGGGAAGGGTCTTAAAGAGGAGATTTAGATTGGATATTGGGAAGGAATTCCTGGCTGCGAGGGTGGTGAGCCCCTGGCACAGGGTGCCCAGAGAAGCTGTGGCTGTCCCTGGATCCCTGGAAGTGTCCAAGGCCAGGCTGGACAGGGCTTGGAGCAGCCTGGGATGGTGAAAAGAGTCCCTGCCATGGCATGGGGTGGCACTGGATGGTTTTTTAGGTCCCTTTCAACCCAAAAATTCTGCAGTTCCATGATTCCATCTTCCAGTTGCTTCTTTCCAGCCCTTTGTTCCAGCAATCCCACCACTACATTCCACCAGTGTTTTCCCAAATAGTTTCACAGCTTCTGGGCTCTGTGCTTTGGACAAGGTGAGATCCTGTTGGAAAAGCAATCCTGAAGAGCCTGGGATGTGGAACTGGTGTGTAGCCCTGAGTGCTCTGCAGGGAGGGCTCACACTGAGACAGCAGCTGAATATTTTGTGTTTCCAAAGCCTGTTCAGATGGGATGGCTCTGTCTCTTGGCAAGCTCCTTGGGAATTCTCCTTTCTGCCTTCCAGGCTGCCCCTCCTCGCATGCAACTGAGTGTGGGGGGGTTATTTCTGTATAAAACCGAGGTATTAAAGCAGCAGGAGACAGGGAGGGAGGTGAGGCTGCTCTGTGGTGGCTGCAGGAAGGGGAAGGGGGCAGAAATGTTCCTTTGTCACGGATCCACCTTGGCGTGTGAGACACCACATCTGCCCAGGGAGGGAGGAGGGGAGGCAGCCAGGCAGGAGAGGAGCTGATTAAATCAGGGAGCATTTTGGCAGGGCTGGGGAACAGCCTGGTGGGAGCAGCCAGCACGTGTGCAACACATGTCAGAGCATGATGCTCCCAGCCAGGGCCTGGCAGGGAGCAGGGTGGGAGCCACGGGCTTCCCTCCCACCAGGGCTCAGTTCAGCACCTCTTACTCATGGAATCCTGGAATGGTTTGGCTGGAAGGGACCTTAAAGCCCATCCAGTGCCACCCCTGCCATGGCAGGGACACCCTCTGCTGTCCCAGGCTGCTCCAAGCCTTGTCCAACCTGTCCTTGGACACTTCCAGGGATGCAGGGGCAGCCACAGCTTCTCTGGGCACCCTGTGCCAGGGCCTGCCCACCCTCATAAGGAAAAACCCCTTCTCAATATCCAATCTAAACCACTTTCTTTTTCTTCAAAACCATCACCCTTTGTCCCACCAATTATTCTTCTGCTATTCCACCCACCTGAGCAAAGGAACTCACCCAAATCGTGGCTGTCTCAGGGCTGGTCCTGCTGGGATTTAACCCCTCCAGTGACCACCTTGGCCCAGGCATGGTCCTGCACATCAGCTCAGGTCCTGGCAGCTTAGATGGGATCTCCCAGCACAATCTGTGTCCAGGGAAGTGCTGGTGGCTGCTCCCAGGGACAGGACAAGAGGAAACAGCCTCAGGCTGCACCAGGGGAGGTTCAGATTGGATATTAGGGAAAATTTCTCCATGGGAAGGGTTGTCCAGCCCTGGCACAGCTGCCACCATGGTCGCCATCCCTGGAGGGATTTAAAAGCCACGTGGATGTGGCACTTGGGGACATGGGCCAGTGGTGGCCTTGGACTTGTGGAATGGTTGCACTTGACCTCAGAGGGGTTTTCCAACCTCAACAATTCCATGATTCTGGGCCTGCCCCAGCCTTGCTGCCCATTTTCAGTGGGCAAGGAGCAGCTGATTCCTGTCCCTAAACCCAGAGCCACCCAAACCCGGGCTCTGATGGTGGCTTCATCCAGAAGGGGCTGCTGTGGCAGCTCCCACCCTGCACCTCCAGGCTGCTTTCTAGGAATTCTTCACTTCCTGTCAAGTCCTGGGGCTCCCTGAGAGTTACAGCTGTGACATCTGCAGCCACAGAGCCTTGGGGGAAAAAAAAAGAAGAAAGGAAATAAAGAAAGAAAAAGAAAAAAGAAAAAAGAAAAAGAAAAAAGAAAAAGAAAAAAGAAAAAGAAAAAAGAAAAAGAAAAAAGAAAAAGAAAAAAGAAAAAGAAAAAAGAAAAAGAAAAAAGAAAAAGAAAAAAGAAAAAGAAAAAAGAAAAAGAAAAAAGAAAAAGAAAAAAGAAAAAGAAAAAAGAAAAAGAAAAAAGAAAAAGAAAAAAGAAAAAGAAAAAAGAAAAAGAAAAAAGAAAAAGAAAAAAGAAAAAGAAAAAAGAAAAAGAAAAAAGAAAAAGAAAAAAGAAAAAGAAAAAAGAAAAAGAAAAAAGAAAAAGAAAAAAGAAAAAGAAAAAAGAAAAAGAAAAAAGAAAAAGAAAAAAGAAAAAGAAAAAAGAAAAAGAAAAAAGAAAAAGAAAAAAGAAAAAGAAAAAAGAAAAAGAAAAAAGAAAAAGAAAAAAGAAAAAGAAAAAAGAAAAAGAAAAAAGAAAAAGAAAAAAGAAAAAAGAAAAAAAAAGAAAAAAAGAAAAAAAAAAAAGAAGTTGAGGTTTCACTGCTTCTTCCTGCAGTGAATTTCAATTCCGAGTGGCCTCAGGCAGTGCCTGGGGACTCCCGGGAAATCTGCAGCCCCTGTGAGCCCCGAGCCCTGCAATGTCCCCAGAGCAAAGCAGAGTCACACGGACTCTGCAGCAAATGTGCTGCCACTTTCCAGTTCTCCTTCTCAATCCCGATGGCCTCCCTGGCTCCAGGATTTCTGGGGAGCATTCCCAGCCTCCAGGAGCTCTGGCTGTTCCTGGGGAGGGATCAGGCTGCAGGGATGGATTTGGGATTCATTTTGTGCACCACTTCCATCTGCAGCACCCACTTGTTACCCCACAGCCAAAGCTGGGTTTAAATCAGGCCTTTTAAAGCCTAAAACCTACTGCAAGATTTCCCCCCCTCCAAACAATTTAGTTAATTAACCAGCTAACTCAGCTCTGGCTGGCTCTCCCTGCAAATGCCCAGTCCTAAACGAGATTTTTTCCTTAGATTTGGATGAAATGCAATGATTGAGTCATGATTTTTTTTTTCCCCTGGCTGGGTTGCTGCAGCAGGGAGTGTTGCTCACAATACTGCCTGTTGCCATATGCTTTTTTCATCAAGTTAAAGGGTGCAACTTTCTTTTTTGCTTCCCCCCTCCTCTGACTCACTCCCCAAATATGTTTCTGGTTAGGATGCCTTGTGACTTCTTCCTGACATCAGGTTTTCTAGTTTGCAGGCAGCTTTGGGAATCTCCTCTGGGAGTTCTGAAAGCTCCCAGGAGAAGGATCCTGGAGAGAAGGAGCAGCAAGATCCTTGCCTGGAGTTTGGTGCTTGCAGACTTTGGGAGCTCTCCTGCTCCAGAAATGATTTTCCACAAGCCTGGAAGTCTCATTTTGATGCCCTTTGTGTGAGGAATGTTGTGCCTGAGGGAATTCTGAAGGAGATCTCTCCTCTGGATGCTGTGCAGAGCCAGGATTTGGGCTGGATGATCCTTGTGAGCCCCTTCCAGCTCAGGATATTCTGTGATTAGGTGAACTTGGCCTTTCATCTGTTTGCTTTCAGGAATGCTGTGAGGGAAGGATGGGAGATGCTGCCTGAGAGTGACCTTGGAGGGACAGACAGACAGACAGACAGACAGACAGATGTGTCCCTCCTGGAGCTCCTTTTTAAGGCTTTGCCTTCAGACCACCCTTTGCTGACCCCCAGCCCTTCACTGATGCCAAATCCCCTTGGAGAAGGTGAGTGAGGAGCCATCCCTGTCTCCCAGCTCTCATCACATGGCCAAGGGAAGGAAACAGCTCCCAAAAAAGAGGCTACAAATCATTCCTGAGGCTGACCCTGCCCCTGTGAGCAGGGGACTGCCTGGCTGAACACCACGCTTGAGGATGTGCATCCCAAAATCCTCACAGCCCACGAGATGCCAGAGGCTGGGAAGAAAATCCTGCCTCTCTCCAGCTGCAGGAACTGAGATGCTGAGAGTTAAGTGTCTGGCCTGAAGCCAGAGTGCCTGGAAAGGAGCCCAAATCTTCCCTGTATTAGCTGGGATGTGACCCTGCAGCGTTCCTTGCCCTGCTGGAAATGTCACCCATGATCTCTAGAGCAGCTATCCTGCTAAGAACATCTCCTGCCTTTTTTTCTTTTTTTTTTTTTTCCTTTTGAAATTGCTTTTCCTCTCAGGACAGCCCCATCTGTTTGATCTTGTGGGACGTGCCAGCCTCTCCCTTGTAGCATTTCTCATTTCCTACAGCCTTGCCTGGAAATTTGACTCCGGGCTTCTCCACACTGGGAATGCTCCAGAGAAAGTTGTTCCAGCTGAGTGACTCTCCAGGAGCCTGTCCCTGGGTGGCTTCTTGGTGGCAGAAGACACGTGAGGACACAGCAGGGTGGCCCTGCCTGATCCTGGCACCTCTCCCAGGGAACAGAAATTGGGATTCTCCTTCTCCCTGCACCTCCTCAGAACATGGGAGCTGCTCCTCCCTGTGACACCCTGTGTCACCTGCCACCACCAGCAGGTTGGGTGTGGAAAGTGTCACCTGCCAAAGCCACCTGAGGTGCCAGTGCTGCTCCCAGGGTTTGGGTTCTCCTCAGGAGGGGCTGGTTCTGCTGGACTGCAGGTCCCACCTTTCCTCTGGGGTCTCCTCCAGGAAGGAAAGGTCATTTATGACCAGCCCTCCACATGGAGACCTCTCCTGGGAGATCCAGGAGTGAATCCTGCAAGATGCTGCCTAATTTCCATGGGATTTGATGGAACTTTGTGTTTATTTTTTCCTTATTCTTTCCAGTGCTGCTATCACTGTTTTTTTTCTTGTCCTGGCTCTGTCACCATCCAATGTCATCACTTGGGAGATGAAGGAGGAGGAGGAGGAGGAGGAGGTGTTTCCTTGCAAGGAACAAATGTTGGAATAACCCATCCTCGTTCAGCTGGCAGCATCTCCACTGTCCCAAACACTCTGGAGAGCTGGAAGCAAACCTGGCCACTCCACAGCCCTGCAAGGAAGGACAGAGGTTGGAAAAAACACTCTGACAGTACAACCTCATGGATTTTCCCTCGAGGAAAAAAATCTGGACGTGTCAGGATTTTGGCTGTTGGATGGGGCATCACTAAGGCAGCCAGTGCTTGGTGCAGAGAGCTTTGGGAGCCAAGCAAGGTGATAAATCCCTGCCTGTTCATCATTGACATTCCAAGATGGGAGAGCAGCCAGAGCCTGGGTTGGGATCCCAAATCTGCCCAGTGCCCCTCTGGTGTCACTGAACTTCCCGTTTGCTCCTTCAGTCCCTGGTCCCCAGGAACTTGCAGATCCCAAGCATGACATCCATCACGGGGAGTAACCATTCTCCATCCTGATGGGCCAAGGGGTGATGGTTTTACTCTGCCAGAGGGCAGGGATGGATAGGAAATTGGGAAGGAATTCTTCCCTGGGAGGGTGGGGAGGCCCTGGCACTGGGTGCCCAGAGAAGATGAGGCTGCTCCATCCCTGGAAGTGTCCAAGGCCATGGTGGTCATGGCTTGGAGCAACCTGGGCTAGTGGAAGGTGCCACCCATGGCAGGTGTGGAACAAGATGGGATTTAAGGTCCTTTCCAGCCCAAACCATTCCAGGATCCTACAATTCCATGGTGGCCTCTTCTCACCGGAACCAATTCCCCTTTCTGTGCCATTCCCCTTCCCAAAAGCTTCCTGATGCCTGCTAAGCCACTCCAGAGCATTGACCTGATTTTCTCCCTGTCTCCAGGATGTTTCCTCTCCTGCTGCCACGGGCCTTGGCTTCTCCTCCCACCCTCCCACGGCCGCACAGCCCCGTCTCACATTCCTCCGCCTCGGAATCTCCGCCTCGCTATCGAAGGAGCTGAAGGATAATTCCAATCCAGCCCTGCCAGAAAATGCTGGCATCCACCTCCATCTCCTGTCCTGCTGCACACCCAGCCAGCTCCTGGAGAGCTCTGATGCTGTGTTTGAACAGCCATCACTGACAGGCAGATCTCCGTCCAGCAGGTTATTTTCTTTCCTGGCTGGAGGGTTTTTTTCCCCCTTTTCCAAGCCTCAGCTGGTTCCTGCAGTTTCCTCTCCTAGTGGCTGGGTTGGATTCTTCCTGCTGTGTGTCCATGCTGAGATTTACCTGCAAGTGGGACTGGAGTGAGGCTGTGCCTGGCATTAACCTCAGCCCACCTTTGCAGAGAATCACAGAATCACAGAATGGCCTAGAAAGGACCTTAAAGATCCCCTGGTTCCAACCCTGCTGCCACACGAAGCTGAATGAAGCTGTTGCAGCTCCAGCATCCTCCAGTCCAAGCAATGAGCTGTCCAAAATGAGCTTTTTTGGACAGAGAAGGTGGGAGAGCCCTGCTGGCACAGAGTGGACACAGTGACCACCCAGGACTCCTTTTTCTTGCTTTTAAAACCCTCTGATGGTGAGGTCACCCCATCACTCTCTCACATCTGAGCAGCCTCCCCAAAGAACCAGTCTGAGTCTTTCTCCAGGTGATTTGTCCACTGCTTTTTGCCCCTCCCTTGTGGAAAGGCAGAACAGGGCATTTCCTCCTCTTGCATCCCTCCCTCCCTGGATAAACCCTCCTTTATCTACCTGAAGATGTTATCATCATTCTTTCTTTCTCTAGGGTAAACAGCCTGAATTCTTTCAGCCTTTCCTCACTGGTCACTCTCCTGTCCCACCAGGATCTGCTGAGGAATTTGGGGTCCTCAGTGGGGCCCACCTGACCCTGATTTTGCAGGGAATTTTTGGGGCTGCACCAGGAGCACCACAGGACCCTTGGCCAGAGATACCAGGAGCTCACCAATCACCTCCATTTCATGGGATTTGGGGGATTCCCAACACGATTTTCCATTCCCAGACAGCTGAGAGCCCACCTCCCTTTCCTAGGGGAGCAGCTGATCACTCCAGAGTGCTCTGCTCAGAGACAAAGTTCATCCCACCGGGCTGATTCAATCACATCGACCTCATTAAACCACTCTGCCCTGCTCTGGCTCTATTTTTCCAGCACTAACTGCATTACCAGCCCGCTCACATCCGATTTTTCCGGTGAGGCTGGAGCTGGAGAAGCACAAAGCCATGAGGCTGTCTGGGCATCATCCATCTCCCCCTTCCCCCAGCACCACAGCTTCCCAATGTGCTGCAGCTTCTCAGGGCATCTCAGGTGTCTGAGGGGCAAATAAAAGGTATCAACCCCATCCAGAGATGGATTTGGTTTCTGATTGTGTTCCCCAAATCCCGTTTTTCAGCTCTGAACTCCTCTCGGTGGGGAGATGTGGATGTGACCAGGAAATCTGAGCTCGGTGTCCATCAGGGCACAACCCCCCCTGCTTCCCTGCAGCCTCCCAGTGTTAATTTCCCTTCAAAAGGAAGCAATTTGGGGTTATTTTTTAACCAGTGCTGCACACAGGGAGGGGCTGTTGTGCTTTTTCACCCACCCCAGCCATCCTGAGGTAGTGATCCCTGCTCCAGGCAGGATCTGCATCCTCAGGGCTTTTAAGTCACTGCTGTGTGTCCAGCCTGGACTTCTCCATCTGGAAAATGGGAGAAAATTGCTGTGATTCCCTTGGCTGCAGCCATTCATTGCAGGATATGATCAGGGAATTAATCTGGGTGAAATTAATCTGGGTGACCTGTGCTCACACACACCCCCAACACGGCAAGAAGAGCCAGGGTACAGAATCCCAAAATCCCAGAATGGTTTGGGCTGGAAGGGACCTTGAAGATCATCTCGTTCCAACTCCCCTGCTATGGACAGATATAATTGATTTTGATTTATTTGATTGACTTTGGGGGGGCTTGAGAGCCCCATGGACACCTCAGTGAAGTGGTTGTAGGGGACAATGCTGAGTCACTCCCCCCGGACCTGCGACTTGGGGTATGGAGCAGATTTGGGTGCCTCACACAGGGTGAAAGTGTCTCTCTCCATCAGGGCTGTGTCCCCAGACACCCCAGGGAGCCCCGTGGTGTCAGTGCCTTGCTCAGGGACCTGCTCTGAGCCAACTCTCACAGAGCTCTCATGTGGGAATCCATAAAAATTCTCCTTCAGTGCTTCTCAGTCTTGGGCAGCGCATGAGCAAAGGCAGCCAAAGCCCAGTGGATCCATTCTTGGTGCTCTCCTCCTCCTCTTCCTCTCCTCCTCCTCTCCTTCTCCTCCTCTCCTTCTCTCCTCCTCCTCCTCATCCTCCTCCTCTCCTCTTCCTCTCCTCC
>VXBR01020414.1:48425-59864 GCA_013400215.1 Cisticola juncidis
GCTCCAGGGCTGTGCTCCAGTCCCCAGCACTCTGCCCAGTGCAGTGCCCAGCACCCAGCACCGTGCTCCAGGACTGTGCTCCAGTCCCCTGCACCCTGCTCCAGGACTGTGCTCCAGCACCCTGCTCCAGTGCAGTGCCCAGCTCCCAGCACCCTGCTCCAAGACTGTGCTCCAGCACCCAGCACCCTGTCCAGTACAGTGCCCAGCTCCCAGCTCCCAGCACCCTGCTCCAGGACTGTGCTCCAGCCCCCAGCACCCTGCCCAGTACAGTGCCCAGCTCCCAGCTCCCTGCACCCTGCTCCAGGGCTGTGCTCCAGACCCCAGCACCCTGTCCAGCCCAGCACCCTGCCCAGTGCAGTGCCCAGCTCCCAGCACCCTGCCCAGTGCAGTGCCTGAGTACCCCAGTTTAGCTCCCAGCACTCTGCTCCAGCACTCTGCTTCAGCTCCCAGCACCCTGACCCAGTAGCCTGACCCAGTACCCTGCTTTAGCTCCCAGCACCCCTGCTCCAGTACAGTGCTCCAGGACTGTACTTTTGTCTCCCAGCACCCTCTCCCAGTACTGTGCTTTAGCTCCCAGCACCCTGCCCCAGTACAGTGCCTGAGCACCCAGTGCTGTGCTCCAGCACCCTGCTCCAGTATTGCGATTTAGCTCCCAGCAGCCTATCCCAGTAGTGTGCCCCAGCACCCTGTCCCAGTGCTTTGGCTCCCAGCACCCTGTCCCAGTACTGTGTTTCAGCTCCAGCACCCTCTCCCAGTAGTCTGCCTTAGCTCCCAGCACCAGGGACCACCCCAGATCCCTGCCCTAGCCCCCATCCCAGCCCCTCTCCCCCTGCACCCTTCCAGCCAAATTTCACCACCCCGGGGCCTCAGCCCCATCCCCCGGCTGCTTCACACCCAGGATTTTATCCAGAGCTAGGAAACAGCTCCGTGCTCGCTTTGGGGGTGGGGGATTTGTGTGCGCTCCACGCTTCACAGCAAAACTCCGTCCTGAGGTTCCATGCGAGCAAAGCGCGGCCGTGGGGCGATCCGTGGGGTGATGCGGGCGAGGGGACCTTGGGGACAGGGCGGTGTGCGGTGGCTTCGGGCGCACACCTGGACAAAGAGCGCGTTTGTCCGGGACGCGTGGGAACAACGCGGGGACGCGGCCGGGGCTCGGTCCCCGCCGAGCGCGGGGAGCCCGGCCCCGCCGAACCTCCCTCCCCCTTGTCCCTTTATCGGCTCTTTATGGCTCTGTGTTGACTCAGCGGTGCAACCCGGGCATTGATGGCTGTAATTGCTCAAATAAAATATTAATTGCGAGGTCCCGCGCGTGCCTGCGGCTGTGGGAGTAGCGGAGCTGTCACAGCTGCAGGTCCCGCTCCGCTGCGGAGCCCGCCTGGGGCTCCGGGAGAGCCCAGCTCCCTTCGGGTGTGATTTATTAATTATCTGCAGTCTCAGGAAGGAGGGGATGGATATAAATATGCCGAGTTTCGAAAGGAAGCGAGCGCTCGCATCCAAGGGTCTCATACTGGACGTAGCCTGAACTCCCCAAAAACTTTATTTTATTCTGGTTTGTTGTTTTTTTTTTTTTTACTTTAACGCTGGAGGTGCACAAAGTTTGGCTGAACTTGAGCGCTCTGTGGCTAAGGAAAAAGCGAACCAGCTTTCTAGAGGTGATAAAAAATCCACCCATGAGTGAAGGAGCGATGCTGGGATTCGGGAGATGCCGGAGCAGATCCAGTGTGTGGAAAGCCAGGCATGTGCGCGGGGCCGGAGCCCGGCGAGGACCTAAATTAGCTCCTGACGTAATCCATCCCCCCCGAAATGTTTGCCCGGATCCTCTCCACTTGTTAAATTAGGGATTGTATGAGAGGGAAGGAATGCGGCGGCCGCAGCAGCGTGGGGAGAGGGGCTGGAGCTCCCGGGGGGCTCAGCCCCGCTGCCTCCCTTCCCGGGATGGTCACATCCATGGATGTCTCCGGCTGTTGCCTTCCCTTTCCCCTTGGCTTTCGTCGCCCAGCCGAGCTATACGTATTTAGTTCCTTTTAATCTTCCTGCGTGTCAGCTCTTCCAGCCCTCTCATTATTTTTATGGCTCCTTTGAGCTCCTGCCAGTTGAGCGGGGTCGGGTTGAGCGGAGCGGGGTGGGACGGGGCTCGTTCCTCATCCTCTCCTCAATGCCTCCCTTCATCCAGCCTCTGCCTTGCCTCGGCTCCACATTAATTCATTTTGCAATTTTTCCACATTGAAACCCTCTCCCTGCATTTTTAACCTTTTCCTCCCTGTCATTGCTCTGTTTTAATTCCTTACTTCAACAACTTCCAGTGTGGAAAAAAAAAATATTATTATTCTCCTGCCAAGCAGGTTTTCTGCGGTGAGTTTTAAGGAAATTTCCTAAAAATAAAGTTTGCTTGCAGTTCTGTGTTTCCCTGTGGGCTGTTCCATTTGCACACTGTTGGGGAAGGAAGGAAGGCAGGTCAGTGCCTTGGGCTGGGGTTTGCCTGCTCCATCCTTTGGGAAAAATCCTGCAGGCTTTGGAAAGGAGCTTTGTGTGGCCTGCCTGGAGGAGTTTCAGGGAGGTTTTAGACATCAGTGGGAATGTGCAGCAGATCAGCCACTCTGTGGATATAAGGTGCTGGTGGGTGCTCTTCACCATCAGTGAACAGGGGGGAAAATGCTTTCCCTCCTCCCAGCAGCAAGGAGAGCTCAGAAAAGGGAAAAACCTTGATTTACATCAGCATTTATTGATGCTTGTAGGAAAAAGTGCAGTAAATATCCCATTGGGATGAAGCAGGAGTCCAGCAAAATCTCTCCTCCTTAACCTCAGGGCTGCAGGTATCCATAAATCCCATGGGCTGCAGTCAGACTCTTTGGGAACAGGCAATTAAAATCCGTGGCTGATGCAGGCAGGGATTGGAGGCAGCCCAAGCAGCAGATAGAGATTCTGGTAACTCAAGTGAATTGCAATGACCTGTTGGCTCCCCTGTTATTCATCACCCACTGGATTAAGCCACTCTGTTAATTGAGCTGTGCCAAGTTCTTGGCAAAGTCACCCCTGAAAAATAAGCAAAAAAAAAACTGCTGAGGTTTTAAAAGCAACAGCATTTAGTTGCTCTTGAAGTCTGGGGTCTGTAGTGGAAACTCCTGGTGCTCTCTCAGGGTTTTTTAGGAATTTTGCCACTATTGACTTACAAACAAAAAAAAAATAAAGCCAGGCTTAAAGTCACTGGGAGCAGAGGAAGGAAGGAAGTGAACGCAGGTTATTGTTGTTGTCAACTTGAGGCTGTTTTAAACACATGGAATTAAAAAAATTCAGCTTTTTTTGAAAGGCGCTTGGGAGGAGCTCTGTGGGGTTTGTGGAATTCCGTGGGATATATGGGGGATGCTCTGTCTGGTCATGGGAATAAAGGATAACTGACAGAAACAGGGCAGGGGGGACAAATGGTGTCTGGCAGAGGCACAGCCTAAGACAGATGACCTAAATGTGCACTGAGCAGATTCAGAAAGTTCATGGACAGAAGTTTTGTGATGGACATGTGGATTTCTCTTTGGGATTTTTTTACAGGCAGGATATGGGTGACAGGCAATTCCAGCTCCTGGGGTTTGCTGGGAGCACTGAGCACCTTTTTGGGCTTGTACCTGAGGAAAATAGATAAGTGAGTGAAAAAAACCCCAGAGATATTTGGAATTATAGGTGTCCTTGTGGACCAAAAGGGGTTAAGGATGGGTGGTGTGGTGGCATCCCTATTTTAGTGACCTGGGCTGGGCAGGAGAGCTGATAAATGGATAAATGTCAGATCAGCCCCCCTCTGCCCTCAGAGAGGCTGACAAGGGCAGGCAGTGATGGCATCTCCTGAAGCCTTGGGGTTTTTTGGGAATTGAAGTTGGGATAAGGGTTTGTGCAACTGGCTTAACCTCCATTGTTCCCTTTGTGTCACCTGGGAGAGGGTGGGATGTCACCTGAGGACTGGCACAGGAGTTGTCCATGCAGTTTTGGTTGTAGCACTTAAGGCTCTTTTTTAAAGTGGTTTCAGCCTGCAAATGTGTCTGGGACTCATCCCAGGGCCTCTTTGCACCATCAAATAGGCTTTGCTGTGTTATCTTCCAAGGATTTCAGCCCATTCCTTGCAAGATCAATTCTAAATATTAGTGTTGTTCTGCCTGTGAAGTTTCCTCTCCTTAATGGACCCCTGAAAGGTTTATGAATAAAACACCAACAAAGTGCAGCGTCATTGATCTGCCCAGGTTTGTGTTTGAGGCTTTGCAGTGCTTATAAACACTCCAGGCCCTCGTGAGACTCACTGGGGAATTTTTTTTTTTCCTTGCAACTGGAATGAACTCTTGGAAACAGCTTAAGGCTATGGGAGAGATACAGAGTCCTTGTCCCTGCTCATTGCTGTTGTAAACACAAGGCAGGAGGAGGCTGCAGGGCTTGTCTTGGAGGTGCCTTGTTCCTTGTGCTTTTGGCTTTGCTGGATGCTGCATCCAGATCTGGGGACTCCAGTGCAAGAAGGACATGGAGGTGCTGGAGCAAATCCAGAGGAGGTCGTGGAAATGCCCCAAAGGCTGGAGCCCCTCTGGAGCCAGGCTGGGAGAGCTGGGGGTGCTCACCTGGAGAGGAGAAGGCTCCAGGGAGAGCTCAGAGCCCCTGGCAGGGCCTGAAGAGGCTCCAGGAGAGCTGGAGAGGGACTGGGGACAAGGGCTGGAGGGACAGGACACAGGGAATGGCTCCCACTGCCAGAGGGCAGGGATAGATTGGATATTGGGAAGGAATTCTGCTCTGTAAATGACTGACCAAGGGTGCCCAGAGCAGCTGTGGGTGCCCCTGGATCCCTGGCAGTTTCCAAGGCCAGGCTGGACAGGGCTTGGAGCAGCCTGGGACAGTGGAAGGTGTCCCTGCCATGGGATAAGATGAGCTTTAAGTTCCCTTCCAACCCAAACCATCCTGGGATTCTCTGTTTGTAGCCATACCCAGAATTAGGTGTCTGAGCATCAGTACCTGGTGCCAGGCGTGACTGGGAGCATTTCTCCAATCTGTGCCCACGATGTCACCTGGGCACCTTCACCTGGGACATCCAAGGTGCTCATCTGCCCATCAGTTGCCACCTTCATCTGATGAGAAGGATTTTTTTCCTTCAGAATCAGCACTGGTCACTCCTCAGTGTTGCTTTCCAAGTGCATGATGGCCATAAGAGGACTCCAAGTGCCATTCAATCCTTGGGGAGCTGTTTGTGTTCCCTGTGGGGCTGGTGCTGAGAGCTTGTCCCAAATAATGTCACAAACAGGGTGGTGTTTGCTGTGGTTTGGGCAGGCACTGACCCCACTCCAGATTTCCCTGGAGAATTTCTTCCCAAGCTTTTAAACAGCAAAACTTGCTCAGCTGGCAGGAGTTAGGATGGAGAGCACAGAGGGGGATCTGGCACCTGCTGAGCACCAAAATCCTCCTGCTCCAGATCCAGGCAGGATTTTGGGCTGTTCTGAGTTGGAATTGGTACCCTGCTGGATGCTTCCACTTCAGCAGCATCCTCAAGGAGACAGCAGAGCTGCTCCCATTCCCTGCATTTCTGTATTGCCACTCGATTTATCCCTTCACTTGTGGCCTGTGCTGATCCTCACCCTCCAAACAGCACATTTTTGGTGACATTTAAGTTCCTTTCCTTTCCTTTCCTTTCCTTTCCTTTCCTTTCCTTTCCTCCCCCTTTTTTCCCCGTTTTCCCCCCCTTTTTTCCCCTGTTCCCCTTCTTCCTTTCCACCCAGTTTTGGACTCCAGGAAGCTCCTACGTGGGCTCAGATTGATCGTGGCTCAAATAAAGTCCTCTTTGTGAGCCTGAGTGGAATATTCAGCTGAGCTGCCAATGACAGAGGAATTCAGGGTGGGGGGAGGTAAAAGCCACATAAAGGCAGCTCCAAGCTGCAGTCACGGCAATTAATATCTGTACTCAGAGCAGTGACAATTTTTTAGGGGCTGAGACAATTAAGATTTTATTTTTATTTTATTTTATTTTATTAATTCTGTCTCTGTGAGCCGTCTGATTTGTCTGGAGGTCCCGGTGGGAGGGGAAGGAGCTGGGGTGGGAGGAGGTGTTGGGGCTCCTGCAGATCCCAGGGCCTGGGTTTGTCACACCACAGACAGGAAATTGTTGGGTTTGCTGCTCCCACCCAGCCCAAATCTGTAGTTTCCTCTTCCAGCTCCCTCAGGTTTCGATTTGACATGAGGCACGTGGGGAAGCTGGTGTGGGGAGCTGAAAAATCATAGAATTCATCACATTCACACACTTGCCCTTTTTTTTTAATCCTTTCTTTATTTCTTTCTATTTTTCTCCCATTTTATCAGGGCTTGTGTTTCACCCAGGCATCTGCTGAGTCTGTCTAAACCATACAAAAACTCAAACAAATTGTACCCAGAATAGAATCCCTGGAAATGTTCAAGGCCATGTTGGGTTTGGAGCACCCTGGTCCACTGGAAGGTGTCCCTTGGGGTGGAATTAAATAATTTTTAATGTCCCTTCCAACCCCAGCCGCTCTGTGATTCCATGATTCAGCAAACCAGGCACCTGGATTTTAACCCTTGGTCTTTGATGTGATTAAAAAAAAAAAAAAAAAGATTGTGGATAACTGCCTGAAATTGTGGATGTGGGGAATGTTTACTGAGTTGGGAAAGATGAGGGATTGTTTGCACTGCAAACTTCAGTTGTTTCAACATCACCAGGGATACCAACACCACCAGCTCCTGGTTTGGGTGTTGGGGGAGGATTTTTAGTGGTGCTTTTTCTGACAGATGAGGGGAAGGAAGGAGATTTACAGCCCTTGTGGAGCTCACTGACTTCAGCCCAGCATCCAGCCCTGGGTGTGCTTAGGGGGAAAGGTTTGGTGGTGTGAAAACACCTTGGAGAAGCTGCATTTCTTCATTCTCATTCTGAAATGTGAATTAGCTGATTGCTTGGAAAGGGGCAGAGAAACAAACTGAGCAAAACTCAGCTGGCAGGATTCAGTTCTGAATGTTCCAGTGGCTTTCAGGTGTGTAATTTGGAAAAATGCTGAGACCCTCGCCCCCCAAATTCCTGTTGGATTGAATTTTAGCAGAGTTGCTGTAATTTAGTTTTCTTGCCCAGGTTTGCCTTTGACACACTGCTCTCATCCAGGCTGAAGCAGGTAGAACTGTTGGAACAGACAGTGAGAAGTACCCAGAAAACCAGAGGAAAGCTTCTTTATTTATTCATTTTTTTATTTCTGGAGAACTGATCTTGGTTTTTCTTTCATTCACCCATTTTCCAGCGAGGCTGCAACACCTCTGGGTGCAGCTCCCACTCTGTGGCCATTCAGATGTGAACTTCAGCTGGGAGCTGTGGGTATGGCATGGCCCCAATCCCACTCTTCCACACCAGGAGGGATTTTGGGAGACCTCCACTTTTTGGTAAAAAGTGTCTGAATTTGGCCAACAGGTTGAGAACAGTTCTGGGAGAGGATGCACATAAAAACCACCCACACCAGCAGCTGCAGAAACCTTCCCCTTTACAACCTCAGCTGATTTTTAGCTTGCAGAACATCCTGACAGCACCCAAAAATCCATCTTGCCTATGGATTTTAAATCTCTTCTCAACCAATTTCACCTGCTTGGCTGGTGGTGGTTTTCTTTCTTTTCCCCTGCTCCCTGGGGAAGGGTTAATTGCTGAAACTTCAATTCAGTTAGAAAGTTGGGGCTTTATGAAATTCCCTGGAAGAAGCTTTGTCCCTGTCCCTTCCTGGTTGGTGCTTCCCAAAGCTTTGTGGAGCTTTTTCCAGCTCTAGGGCTCCTGCAGCAGGAATTGTCCCCATCCCTCATGTCCTGCCCCAGGGCTGGACCTGTGATGGGTGAGGCAGGTCCAGGCTCAAGGCTGGAGGTGTTAAAGTCCTTTAAAAGTGTTTTGTGTTCATTCTGAGCTTGGAGCAGCAGGCAGAACCAAAAAGAAATCATGGAATGCTTTGGGTTGGAAGGGACCATCTCATTCCACCTCTTCCATGGGCAGGGACACCTTCCACTGTCCCAGGGTGCTCCAAACCTTCTCCAGCCTGGCCTTGGGCACTTCAGGGATCCAGGGGCAGCCACAGCTTCTCTGGGCACCCTGTGCCAGGGCCTGTTCTTCCAGCCATGATCCCACATGGATCTGTAAGGACCAACACTGACAACTGTGGGGTGAGATGTCCAAACATCACCTTCCAGGGATCTGAGCTTTAACCAGGGATTAACCATCATTAAAGCTCTTGGGGAATTGCCTGGTGAGAGGTTGGGAATTCAAGGTTGGGAATTCAGGTTGCCCATCATCCTCCCTTCCCTGCCTGATGCATCATCCCTCCCAGTATACATCTCTGGCTCCCTTACTGGGTGTGATGTGTTTTTGGCAGGACCAGCTCCTCTGGCTTGCACATTCCTTGGGGATGAGTCAGGACTGGAGGCTGCTGTCACCCTGGGACACTTGTCCTTTTTGGAGAGGGAAGGAAGGGTGAGGGAGGCTGGGCTGCTCCTCAGGACAGCTCCCTGGAGAAGTCCTTTTCCTTCCTTCCCTTCCTTCCCTTCCTTCCCTTCCTTCCCTTCCTTCNTGCATTTCTGCCCGATGCTTCCTATTTTGTGCTGGATGAATCATGGAAACCACACTCCCTAATCGAGTTTTCTGCCATTTCTCATGATTCTATGGAGGCAGGAGAAGCCAGTGAAAGCCTCCCTCCTCTGGAGGGCTGCTTGATGAATGGGGGAACAGTTGGCAAAATCAGGTTGGGAAGATCCTGTTTCAAAAAAAATCCAATTTAAAAAATACTAATCCAGCCTTGTTTCCTTTGTTCCGTGGCATAGAAAAATGAGTAATCTACATTTCTCTGAGGTGCTGGTGCAGGGATTTAAAGGAATTCTCCACAGCACTGGCAAAGACCTTCCTGAACCCCTCAGTGCTGGGGTGTTGGGGAGCTGAGGTGGCCTCAGCTTTTGGCTCCTCTGGAGAGTTTCCCGATATTCCAGCTGGATTCAGCATCACTGGAAAACCTCTCTCCCTACTCAGGGCTTTAGACAGGAGTGGGTATGGCTGTACAAGCATTTAAATGGAACATAAAGGTACCAAATATCCAGAAAGCTGAAAATTACAGAGAAGATTTTGCAGGAAAATGTGGTGCCACATCCATGGAAGTGTTCAAGGCCAGGCTGGACAGGGCTTGGAGCAACCTGGGATAGTGGAAGGTGTCCCTGCCCATGGCAGGAGGGTGGAACAAGATACAATCCAATTAATAAACTTTCAAGTAAGCTAATTGAGCAATCCTATTAACACTGGGAAGAGCTTCCTTCCTCGAGTTTACTTTAGAAAAACAGTGGCTTTCAGGCTTGTTAGGATTTGCTCTTCCTCCTGTATCCCCTGGGCTGAGCATCTCAAGCCCTGCACTGCCAGGAGCAGTGCTTGGGGATAGTTGGGGTTGGTGTATCAGCTCTTCAGGACTCCAGTTACCACCCCTGCCTCATCCAGACACAGATTTTCCATTGCAAAGCTCCCTTAGAATCCCAATAAAAGGTAAAGAATCCCACTTGTTTCTCCAGCAGTGCTCTCCCTCATTAGCAGCAGACGCTCCATAATTTCTCTGAGCAAGGACAGACACATGGAACATCCACATGCAGCATTGCATCCCAATGTGCTCAGTCTCCTCCACTGGGATTTTTTTTTCCTTTTCCCTCCCTCCTCCTTTATTCCTTGTTCTTGACTCACTCTGTGCCACTACACGGGGGCTTTGACGTCAGGACTTTGCCACGAGCGTGTGCCCTGGCACAGGGGGATAAGAGGGAACTCTCCTGAACTGGGTCGTGCTCATGGAATCACAGAGTTGGGAACAAGGCCCCTTTTGTCTCTCTTTGTTTGGTGGTTGGTTTTTTTGTTTTATTAAGTTGAACTATTTTTCATGCAAGAAATATTCTTCTCAGGCTGAAATTCCAGCTCAGGTCCACCCACCCTTTTTTGGGCACCTCCGTGGATGGGTGTGGGGCTTCTCCTGAACATTTGTTTTCCTGAAAATAAAGTAGGATAAAATATGTGCAGGGGCAGAAAGGACAAGCGGGAATGGGTTTGAAGAGAGAAGATTTTTAGTCCCAGCTCATTCCTGTTTAAGCACAAGGCAGGAGGAGGCTGCAGGTGTCTTGTTTCTTGTGCTTTGGACTTTGCTGAATCCAGATCTGGGATCCTCATGGGAAGGTCCTGGAGCTGCTGGAGCAAATCCAGAGGAGGCCACGGAGCTGCCCCAAGGGCTGGAGCCCCTCTGGAGCCAGGCTGGGAGAGCTGGGAATGTTCCCCTGGAGAGGAGAAGGCTCCAGGGAGAGCTCAGAGCCCCTGGCAGGGCCTGAAGGGGCTCCAGGAGAGCTGGAGAGGGACTGGGGACAAGGGCTGGAGGGACAGGACACAGGGAATGGCTCCCACTGCCAGAGGGCAGGGCTGGATGGGAGATTGGGAATTGGGAATTCCTGGCTAGGCTGGAATTCCCAGAGAAGCTGTGGGTGCCCCTGGATCCCTGGAAGTGCCCAAGGCCAGGCTGGACAGGGCTTGGAGCAGCCTGGGACAGTGGAAGTGTCCCTTCCCATGGGGGACTGGATGAGCTTTAAGTTCCCTCCCAACCCAAACCATTCCTGAATTCCATGAAAATAATGGTGAGATTTTCCCATGGTGGCAGATCCAGGAGAATTCCAGGTACCATTCTGTGTTATCCATGGATAAAATCCCTTCCACAGGTGGTGGCTGCTGTACATGGTATTTTGCACTGCATGTGTCACATTCCTGGGGGAGATGGGATTAAAACCCCTCTCAAGTCCCATTAGCTCTGGGAGCATCAGCTTGTCCTGGCTGCAGCTTTATTTCACCAACCTGGTGATAATTTTGTGGCTGTTTATCTCCATTTCAAAGTATAATTTTTCAAGTGTTGTGACCAGAGGCTGGAGGGATTTTTGTTCCATTTTGAACTTTGCTCTGCAATTAAATCCCTGTTGGGGGATGGAGTGGACTCTACAACAGTGCACTCCACAAAGACTCATATTTTCCTAAAATTATAGATTTTGCCCCAGGACAGTGACTGTGTCACCCAGCAAACACTTCAGCATTTCTGCTGGACTTGTGATAAATGAAAATAGCTCTGTTTTTACTTTTTTTTCTCTCCATAATTACCCTGGAAGGAGTGGCTTTGGCATGTTTAAAGGAATCTGGGTTTTCAGAGGTCAGTGGGAGCAGGGAGGAGGTTGGAGGGAGGGAGCAATGGGTTCAGCTACACAGATGAGTGTTACACTTGATAGACTTATGTGTTCATATAAAATAAATATATAACCAATATGAATAAATATAAATTTAAAAATATATGTATTTTAAGAAAGATCTTCAGCATCTTTTAAGAGAGTTCAGTAACTTTCTTGGTTGTTGTGGTGTCCAGGGACAGGAGTTGGGCTTGATGATCCTTGTTTGTCCCTGCC
>VXBR01020414.1:61017-92931 GCA_013400215.1 Cisticola juncidis
AAAACCAAACAAAAGTAACCACTTTTATTTTAATTTTTTATATAAAAACCCTCAAGGAGTTTCAGCCCATCTGCACCAAACTCAGTGAAAAGCTGAAAAACTTGGGGTTGGTTTTGTGTAGATTATCAAATACAAAAATGACTTTTTGGAAGAGGAAATTCTTGGCTTGTCAGTTGTTTTCAGTCCCTGCACTGTATCTTAGATATACATATATATACATATATACATAAATAAATNTATATATATAAATAATATGTTTAAACATATATATTTGTAATTTTTTTTACTTTTTAATGTATATAAAATTGAGATAATGGAAAGGCATTTTGCCACATCAGCTTCCCAAGTGTGCCTAGAGCAGAGCAGGGATAATCCTGATTAACCCCACCCCTGGGAGAGAGCCAGGGAAATGCAGAGCTAATTCTGCTCCTGTGGAAAAGCCCCAGTGGGATGGAGGGGCTTTGGCTCTGGTATCCTTTGCTCCAGAGGGGGATGGTCCTTGTGGATTGTTCCTGTGGGAATGCTGAAGTTTTAAATCCATTGCTCTAAAAGCCATCATTTATAATTAAGGAATGAGCTGCAGCCTCTGCTCCAGCTGCTTCTGCTGCCTCTCCAAAGGTGGAGAGAATTCCAGGGAAAGCAGTGTCAGCTACAAACCCTCAATTTCCATAAATCCACCAAAAATCCCTGCTCCAACCCAGGCAGGCTTGCAGAATTCCCACTGTACCTCCCCAAGCTCATGCAGGAACCTTTTAATTATTTGTTATTAGCCCCCAGTGTTAAGGTGATGGAGGCATTTGCAGGATCTTGGCTGCCCTGTGGATTTAATCCTGGATGTGGCTGTGAATGGGAATCTGGGAATCCCCAGGAAAGGCTCTCCCAGGGGTGGGAGCCACACCTGCCCTCCAGATCCCCATCCAGTGGGATTTAACCATGGGAAAGGGAAAAAAAAAAAGAGATTTATTTGGTCATATCAGGGCTCTGTTGTCCTGAGCAGTGCAGGGAGGGAGAGCCCATCTGCAACAGGGGATATCCCAAAATAACAAGGAAAATTCAGAGTTTACACAGCACTGGAGACTTGTATCCTACTGCTGCTGAGTCCTGAGCTGGCCTGGAGGAGCTGCCAAGTGCAGAGCTGCTGCAGGAAGGAGCTTCAATAGCTGCTGCAGCAGGAAAGGCACTTTAAAAACCATGGATTGGCAGAGGGAGAGCATTTGGGAGCAGCCAGGTCCTGGAATAAATGGGATAAACGGGATAAATGGGATATCAGGCAGGGCTGCCTTAATTTTCTTTGCCCTTCACCCAGATTCGGCCTTGCTGCTTGAATGCTGATGGTGTTTGTGAGAGTCTCTGTGAGACAGAGAGCCCAGAATTAACACACACCCCGTGTGCATCTCAATTCAGAGTTATTGCTGCTTGGATTCCAGATGGGAACTTGGTGGTGGCTGTGGGAAGTAAAATCTGCAATTGTGATTCATGCTGGACAAACGGGCGGGATGTGACTGCGGCCAGGCGCCGGCGAGGATTGAGAGCTGAGGATGTTTCAGGTTTAAAACACTTTATAGAGCAGCCCTTCACTCCTTTTCTCACTGTCCTGTCCTCACAGAGGTCTCTGCAGCCTTTTGTGTGATTTAAAATGCATTCCCAGGACTGTCTGAGTGGCTTTCCAAAGGGAACAGCTCCGTGGGTTTTGCTGTACAAAACATCCTGATCGTCCCTCGTGCACGTCTCTGCCTCTTGGCACAGTTCTGGGAGGCAAATGCAACACCAGGTTCTGCCTGAAAAAGAATAAAAAATAAAATAAAAGCACTGCAGGGTTTTCCAGCCTTCCCAGGCTGCAGGGTTTGGGTTCAGGCTGCAGGGAAAGCTGGGGAAGCAGGAGTAGGGTTTATTTTTGGGGTCGGGAAGGAAGCGCTGTGCTTCCCTTTCCCGAGGGTGTTGCTGCTGGGGTTGGGCTCCTGGAACTCCCTGACCCAGCCCATGCTCCAGCTGATGCTGGCAGCTCCAGATTCCACATCCCTGCTGCCTTCACCCAGGGGATTCCTTGCCTGGAAGGGTGGCAGTGATTCCTGGTGACCCTGACACGTGTGCAGCTCATCCTGGAAGGGTTTGGCTTGGAAAAGAGCTCAAAGTCCATCCAGTCCCACCCATCCTCATGTGCAGGGACATCTTCCACTGTCCCAGGCTGCTCCAAGCCCTGTCCAGCCTGGCCTTGGACACTTCCAGGGATCCAGGGGCAGCCACAGCTTCTCTGGGCACCCTGTGCCACCCTCAGAGGGAAGAATTTCAGTGGGAATTTCTTCCCAATCTCCCATCTATCCCTGCCCTCTGGCAGTGGGAAGCCTTCATCCTTGTCCTGTCACTCCATCCTTTGTCAATTTTGAGGTTTCTCCTCATCTTTCTTGTAGCTTCCTCAGGGACTGGAAGGTCACAATTAGGTTACCCCAAAGTTTCTTTTCTCCAGGCTGAACAATCCCAATTTTCCCAGTTTTTCCTCACAGCAGAGGTGCAATCCCTCTGGTCATCTTGCTGACTCCCCTCTGGACTCCAGCAGCTCTGTGTCCATCACATTCAAACATCACTGAGATTTGCAACCTGTAGTAAACTTTTAATTCCAGATCTGGGACCTCTGAGGTGGATTTGCAACCTGTAGTAAACTTTTAATTCCAGATCTAGGACCTCTGAGGTGAATTTGTACGTGGAGATTTACCTGAGCTCTGATAAATGAATGGCCAGCTGATAAATTGATAATAATTGATAAATACCAGTAAGTTGATGAATGTGATAGGTTGTAAAATATGAAATGCCCAGTGGTAGTAGATGGGAAGAGCCTGAGCTGAAATATTCAGCCTTGTTGTGAAGCTGTAACCCCAACAAATCAGTAACTCATGAATTGGGACTCTGGTGGAGGTTTGTAAACCTTTGATCAGATTTAAGCAGGCAGCTGGCATTCCCTGGCCTGCAGGGATTGCTCTAAGCAATCCTGGATCCCTTGCAAAGCACCCAAGGCTCTTTTCAGCGTGTAAAACTCAACCCCACAAAGCATCTGCTAAACATTTGCCAGCCTCTTTTATATATAACTACCCCTGGGACAGGCACAGACCTTCCCCTTCCTGCTAGAGCCAACATCTCACTGTTAATTGAAAGTGTTAATTACTCTCAGGCCCAGAGACTTGCTTTTGTGCTGTGGCCTGAATGGTTAATCTGCAGTGTAAACCCAAATCCCCTTCTGTTAGGCATAAATGTTACTGATTCCAAATGCCTTTGGTTTTTTCCTCCCCCTGATTTTTGGTGCCAATTGGTTGAGCTTTCAGTAGGGCAGAAGTTGGACTTCATTACCAGAGTCCATTGTAATGATATCTTGGATTTTTTTCTGGGTAGACAAGGCTTGTGCAAGTTTGCATGCTTTTCTATATTTGGTTTTGTTTAATTTGATTGTACAAAGCTGTTGAAAAGTCCAGCTGAACGTTTCCACTTTCTGCAGTCCTGGCTGTGCCATTAAACCAGGAGTTCATAGGGAAAATCCAGCTCCTGCTGGGTTTTCTCAGTAACTCTGAGCTTGAGATCCTGGTTTGAGATAGACACAGACAAAAATTCATTTGTTATTCTCATCTCAGTTGAATTCAGATGTGGCTCGTGGGGATAATCCTCATTATCACAGGATCATGGAATATCCTGAGCTGGGAGGAACCACAAGGATCATCCATCCAGCCCCTGTACAGGACATCAGGAATCCCAGCATGATGCTGGAGCTGTTCCTTGGTACCTTCAGGCCTTTTGGCATTGTCTGCTGGGACTTCACCTAATCCTGGAAATCCTCCAATTCTCTGGAATTGCTCCTTTCTGACTGGTGCCCTGGGGTGCTGAAGGATGGAGACAGGAGCTGTTGGAATAAATGTCAGCTCATGGTTTTAGTTGGGATTAAACTAGGGTTTCATGATGGAAATCCAGGATCACAGGGGGATCTGGAGCTGAAAACTGAATTATTCTATTACTAAATATATTATTATTATTATATTATGTATCACTCCACTGTCTTTTCCCTGTGTGATAGAAGGACCTGGCACTGTTAGTGATTGTCAGAGTGGAAGATGCTCTGCAGGAATGGCAGGGCCAGGTGTTAGGGAAAAATATTCCAGAGAAAATACTGCACAGGGTTTGTCTTTTGGAGTTATCACCATAGGTTCCCCAAAGGCTTCCCAACCTGGAGGTGACCTCCAAGGACCCCATAGCTCCATTCCCTGCTGGAAGGAGATGTGGCTGTTGAGTTTTCTTGGTCCTTTGGGGTGCAACTTTTAGTTTCAGTTGGGAATTTTCAGCCTTTTTTAAATAGAAATCGTAGCTCCCATTGAATTCTCCTTGCAAACTTTCTCCCTGGTTCTGTTTTCCATGTGTGCAAGATGGTTGGGCTCACCTTTGGATTGCACAGGTATCCTGAGTGATGGGGAAAAACCCAAGAATTGATAGTTTACCCCAAAAACTGCAAAATCCCTGCTGGGGGAGATGTTGGGTCACTCATGGCCCCTTGGTTTTGTGTTCCAGGCTGGTGATCCACAAGCAGTTGTGTCTCATCCTCATTCCCCTTTTATTTTATTCCCTGCTTTTATATCCCATCCAAACAGTATAGAAAACAAGCAGTTACTTGTATCCAGAAAGAGCTGTTGGAGTTTTTTAGTTCCTTCTCAGTCCTAATCACATTTTAAAACTTCTTTTTTGTCCTCCAAAGCTTTTAACTGGGGGGAAAATGGGTTCTTTGTTGCAGATGTCAAGAAGGACTGGTCGGATCACGCGCTGTGGTGGGAAAAGAAGAAAACCTGGCTCCTCAAAACTCACTGGACGTTGGATAAATACGGGATCCAGGCGGATGCCAAGCTCCAGTTCACCCCTCAGCACAAACTGCTGCGCCTGCAGCTGCCCAACATGAAGTATGTCAAGGTCAAGGTCAACTTCTCCGACAGGGTCTTCAAGGCTGTGTCTGACATCTGCAAAACCTTCAGTAAGTGATGAAAATCCCCTTTTCCAGGAGGTTTCCTGGTCACTCTGGCTCCTGCCTCTCCTCTGGTGCACGTGCTTGTTCTGTAAATTTGATAAATCCTCGGTGTTTTCTGGTTTTGAGCACCCAGCAGTCATTAGGACATCAAGCAGCCCAGATGTCCATTCTTTTTCCCTTCCAGATCTTTGTGTGTAAATACCTAAATAACAGGACCAATTGAGCCAAAAAGTGGTTTAAAAATGCATTTTTTGTGCTGAATTCTGTTTCATAGCAGAGCTGTCCTCGGGTTTGTCACAGGCGAGGTGGCACCAGCCCTGCTTGATATTCAGGTGTTGGGTTGTGATTTATTTATTTTTCCCCCTGCAAATTTATGTGTTGGATGAAAAGCAAACCCTGAAATGGGAAATCTGCCAGCCCTGTGGGTTCTCTTCTAGTGGAAAATCATATTAGAGATTAAGTGGTGATGCTCTACTGTGAAACTGGTGGAAGGAAGGAACCCAGTCTTGCTCTCTCCTCTTCACCCTCATTTCCTGGTGGAGGAGAAGTCCAGGAGAAAGCAGGGATCATTCCCTACCAGGCATAATTTTTCACCCATCTTCACAAATTCCTCATCCCAAACCCTGGTGTTTCTTCCTGCCCACCAAAAAAAAAAAAAAAACCCAATGAGGAGATGGCAGCTCCACCCTGAGGGACTCCAGGAAATGCTCTGTATTGGAATTCTCCCCTCCAAAAAGAGCCTGCAACCCATCCTCAGTGACAGCAAATCCATTCCTGCTCTCAGAAGGCAGCTGAGGTTACTCTTGGCTGTCCCAGTTGTTTGGGGAGGCAGGCAGAGCTCATCCCTACGTGCAGTGTCCGTGGTTTATTGGTATTTTTATCTGATTCTTTGCTGTTCCTTTCCTGCTTCGTTGGGGTTTTTTTTAAACCTAAATATTGGGCAATTTCTCCTTAAAATAGAAGAGGCTTAGCCAGCATTATTCTGAGTGGGTTTGGCTTCCCCCACCCCCGTGTCCCACTGGCATTTGGGATTCTGTGCTAGACAGGGAGGTCCCAGCAGTGACTCACATCAGGAAATTCTGATATGGTTCATCACGGGACAGGAGATCTGTCACTGATGCTGTCACACCCTTGTGTGGGCCTCAAGCAGCCTTTTCTTCCAGCTGCAGAGCTTTTGGGGTATTTATGACCAAACCAGCAGAATTATCCTGATATTTAAAGATTTGGGAGGGGGAAAAGCCTCTGGGGTAGCAGAGGTTGGAGCTCTGAGCAGGCAGCAGGGACAAATCCATCAAGGGTGGTGCTGACTTCCTCCTGCAGCATCTGAAGTGCTGAAATGAAGTTCCTGATTTGGGGAGAGCAGGGCTTTTACTGAAAATTTCACTTTCCTTTGAGTGAAATCTCCTTTCCTCTCAGCAGCCTGAGCTGTTTGAGGACAGACACAAGCTGCAATAAGTGATTGAGTTGTTTAGCCCTCCCAGTTTCCTGGGAGCCAGATGTTCAGCAGAGGTGCTGGGAAGATGATACCTGAGCTTGGCATCAGCTTGAGGGAAGAGGGATTGGGATGTGGGGATGCAGAAGTGCTGGAGTTGGAGGGGCTGGGATGCTCTTCCCAGGTCCACAGAGGTATAAATACAAGTTATGTACAAATACATTTTATATGAGAGTTAAAATACCACTATTCATATCTAATGTATTTTAACTTTTATATACTTAATATATATAATAGAAAAGCATATATTATACATTTATATAAAAGTGTATTATGAAAATATTTATTATATATTAGGAATAAAATCTTGGCTGTGAGGATGGTCCAGAGAAGCTGTGGCTGCCCGTGGATCCCTGGAAATGTTCAAGGCCAGGCTGGACAGGGCTTTGGAACAGCCTGGGATAGTGGAAGGTGTCCCTGCCCATGGCAGAGGATTGGAACAGGATGGGATTTAAGGTCCCTTCCACTCCAACCTAGTCTGTAATTTTGTGATTCTGTGATTCTGTGATTCTCCTTTTCCCCTCCCTAGTTGAGTTTATTCTTCCCCATTTTTCTCCACTGCCTTTCCCTGCCCTCCTGAGCATCCCTGCACAGCGTGGCTGCAGAGAGCTCTCATATCCCATATTAATCAAGCTGATTGTCTCTGCAAGGAAAACTGAGCAGAAAATTTCAAGGTGGAAGGGAAAAGTGATCCCAGCATAGTCCTTGTGTCTGAAATCCCTTGATTTCTGGGCTCCAGGGAAGTTGGGACAGAACTGTGCCTGGGAGTTGCTCATATTTTGTACTTGTTTGCTGTCATTGCCCTGGATCAGTTAATTACACACCTCAGTAACTCCAGCACAAAGCATCATTAATGAGTAATTGGAGTAATTCCTGATGTTCCCAGGACTCTGGCTGGCTGCATTTTATAAAATTCTCACTACACAAGCAGGAGCACCCGTGGATGGATTATTTAGGGCTGTCCTTTGCTTGTGTTCCCTTTAAATTGTTACCCAGAGGTGTGACCCTTGCAGAGCGTGGTTGATTTTAATTTTAAAGAGAAGTCTCTGTTCTTGTGCAGAGGGAGGTTACTCCAAAGGGCAGCCCAGGGGCTCCCAGGAGGTGCCTGTGGGAAGATGCTGGAGCCACTCACACATCCCTCACTCTCCTGGAGGTCGTGTGAAGCAGGAAAAAAATCCAATCTCATTCCCAGTGGGTGGATTGCAGCCCCTCCATTCCCACAGCAGCCAGTCAGGGGGTTAAAGGCAGGGATTGACCCCGGCATGCACGGGGAGAGCAGCGGGATGGGCAGCCCTCATCCAAAGGGTGGCCTGGAATCCTGCCCAGGAGCAGCTGCTGGCAGGCAGCTCCAGCCTGAAGGGCCAGCTTTGATCTGCAATTAAAGACCAGAGAAAGAGAAAGTAAAACTTCTCTTGTTTTCTTTTTTTTCTTTTTTTTTTTTCGGAGTGACAGGGATTTGTGCTTCCCGCCTGGAAGCAGGACAGGGGGTTGGGATGGGATGTCCCCGTGTGCCTCCCTGCTCTCTTCATCCCACATCATTCCACCCAGAAATCTGCCCATCAAATATCCAACTGCAATTTGATGAGGCTCACTCAGCAGTTTAGTGGTGTGGGTGGGAATATCCTCACTGAAAGTGGGATTTGGGGAGGTAGGAGATGCTCACACATGATCTGATGTAACAACAAATGGAAAAATCCTCTTTTCCTGCATGAATAGGAAGGAATTCTTGGCTGTGTGAGGGCAGTGAGACACAGGGTGCCCAGAGAAGCTGTGGCTGCCCCTGGATCCCTGGAAGTGTCCAAGGCCAGGCTGGATGGGGCTTGGAGCAGCCTGGGATAGTGAAAGTTCCTTGCCTATGGCAGGGGACTGGATGATCTCTAAGGTCCCTTCCAAACCATTCTGGGATTCTGGGATGGCTTCACTGGATTCCAGCCTTGCAGCTGCTTCCTTCCAGCATTCTGCCTGCATTTTTTCCATGTATCCCAGGAGCTCCAAGGGACTCCAGGCAGGCTGTGCTGCTGCTCTGTGGGCACGTGGGACAGGAAAAGCAAACAGCAAGATGCAAGTGTGAGAGTTTTTTCCCAGGCCTCAGCATTTCCTGCCCCAGCAATGCTCCTTCTCCTGGGGACACAATTGATGTTGGAGCTGCAGGGTGAGGGGAGATGCTGTGACAGCAGAAAAGCTCCCTCCTTCTCCTCTTCTCCTGGATGTGAAGATCTGGGACCTCTGCTGCTTTCCAGAGAAAAAGAGCAGGGAAAATTCTGGTTGATGTTCATGGGAGCACAGAGAGGACAGCTCAGCACCAGAGGAGGCAGCTCTGGGAGGAAACTCTCCAAAATTCATCCCCAGTCCCTCCCTACCCACCCTGAGGCTGTGTAAGACAGAGAAATTCCCTTCAGGCTCTTGTATTTCCCCAGAGCCTGGTGGAGCCTCACACCCAGCTCCTGCCTCATAATCCATGAATTAGTCACCTGTTTTGGAAAAGCGAGTCTGGGGAGCATCCTGTGCCCAGCTGTGGCAGTTTCCATGCCCACATCCCATCTGCTCCAGTCCCCAGCTCCCCTCCTTGCACAGGGTGAGGGTGCTCTGATCCTGAGCAGCTTGTGGGGCTGCAGAGTCCCATGAGGGTGAGGGGCTGCTTCCCATCATCCCAAAAATCAGTAGGTTCCCGAGACGCAGCGAGTGACGGGAAGGTGACAGCCACCCTTCCCTGCCTTGGCCTCCAGCCACCAAATGCAACCTGAGCCGAGGTGGCAGTGGCATTTGGTGACAGTGGCATTTGGGAGTGGCAGGATGCCAGCCCAGCCCAGCCCAGCCCAGGGAAGGTGACACTGTCTGATCCCAGTGCCAAATGTGACCTTACCTTATTTTCCCCTTTCCAAACACTCCCCGCTCCAGGACAGAACGTCCTCTGACTCCTGAAGTATTTGCAATATTTCCATGCCCTCCCTTGCCAAAAAGACTTCTATAAAAAGCCACTGTTTGTTGTTTTTTGAGGTTTTTCTTGTGGTTTGGGTTTTTTGTTGTTTTTTTGTTGTGTTGGTTTTTTTTTATTTTTTATTTTTTGCAAAACTGAAACCCTTTGGTGGCTGATGTGCAGCATTCCCAGGGCTCTGTGACAGGCACGTGGAGCTGCTTCCCTGGCCCAGCTGCTTTCCAGGAGTTTGTGGAATGATAGAATATCCTGGTTGGAAGGGACCCACAAGGATCATCAAGTCCAACTCCTGGCCCTGCACAGGACAAGAATCCCGCCATTCCTGACCACTGCAAATCTCCTAAGCCTTCTTTTCTTCCTTCACACCCTGCTGGTACATCAAGGAGTATTTTCCCTAAAATCATGGAGTCCTGGTGGATGCATGAGCATTTCAGGGGGAATTTGGGGAGCAGGAACAGCATTCAGGAGGAATTTCTTTATGGAGAGGGTGGTCAGGCATTGGCAGGAGCTGCCCAGGGAGGTTTGGATTCCCCATCCCTGGAGGTGTCCAGGGAGGGACTGGATGTGACACTGAGTTCTCTGGGCTGGGGACAAGGTGGGAATAAATCACAGGTTGGGCTTGAGCATCCTGGATGTCTTTTCCAACCTAAATGACCCTGGGATCTCGGGATACAGGCTGTGGATGCTCAGGAGCATCAGGAGGATGCTCAGGGATGATGTTCACAGGGAGACAGAGGCAGTGAAACACCGAGGGTGGATTTGCTGCCTTTCCCTGCCACGAGCAGAGAGGTTTGGCAGTGGCACAGCTATTTCTAAATATGTCCAGGGAATGGGTGTGGAAGGAAATCTTCCCATTTCCAGAGCTGGCCAAATTGCAACGTCCTCAGCTTTTTCAACTGCAGGGCCCAAGTGTTCCTCTGCCAGCTGCGGCGTTTTCCCCTTTTATTGCCTGCCCAGGCTCAGCTGTCGTGCAGGATCCAGACCAACCCCAGGAACTGGGGTCAGGGAAATAGCCAGATTTAATTACAAAGTGTCTGAGAAGGAGGAAAAAAAATCCTCTCCATTCATCCCCCCCTTGTCCCCACCCCAGCCGTGTTCTGCGTATGGAGGAGCATCAGGTTTTATGTCACCGTGTGAGTCAGTGAATTTTTTCATCCTTACTCTGCTGTTGACAGAGACCCTTTAAATAGAATTCCATGCTGAAGACATTAGGACATGCTGGTCAAGCTTGGCCAAGTGCTGCTGCCTTCCTTGTACTGGGACAATGCAGAGGGAAGGGTGTAAGTGGATTGTTTTCCTCTTGTTTGTGGGATTAAATTAATGGAGTTTAACTGCACTGGAGCTGCAGTTCAGCCACTTCAGGGGCAAGGCTTGTAGTGCTGCCTGTGCTCCAAGAGCATCCAGATAACAGGAGCCTGGGGATTTCATCCCACTTATGGAAAAAAACATCCAAACATTCGTGTGTTTGTTGACTCTGCCTCTCCAATGGCTCTTTTATTGGCCTTGCAGTAATGCTTGGCTCCATCACCGCTGCCTGCATCCTCCTGCTGCTCCTTTTCCTTCTCCTCCTGGGTCTTTCTGGGCTGCTGGTGCCCAATTTCAGTTCTGGGAACCACTGCCACAAACATTCCAAACCCCACTGACCCCGTTTTTGGGTGATTTTGCACATCACTGCTCCCTGGACAAATCCATAAGTCAACAGGCACTTGGATTTTCCACCCACAATTTGGGAAGGCTCCAGCAAAACCTGCCAGGGTCAGCTCCAGCCGATTCCACACCCATAGCACTCCTTGGGCATCTCCAGAGGCTTTGTGGGATGTCCTGAGAGAGCTGCAGGGCAGTGAGTGGAGAGCTTGGCTTTTGCCCAGATAAATATTTAAGTTCCTGGGCATCTGAAGAACCCATAATAAAATGTACTGAATGTACAAACCCAGTAAACTGTGCTGGGGGGTGAGGACTTGCTCCATCAGATACTGCCCAGTGCCCAGCACAACCACAGCCTTATCTCCAAGCACTCCTCAAGTTATTTAAGTCCTTCTTTAGTTTCTTTTTGGGTTTTTTTTCTCTCTGGTCTGTTTTGCAGAACTTTATCTCCAGAGAATTTATGTTGCAGATAAGTCAGATGCTTCATTCTGTAAACTTACGCTGTGAAAAACCATCCACAGAATTCACTCATTCCAAGAAAAAACAAAAAAAAACAACCTTTGGTTTTGGTTTTAAGTCTGAAATGGAAGAAGAATGAGGTTTGAGGTCTCATTTTTCCAAGGCTCGTCAGGGTGATGCACAAAGGCTGTAATTTTTATGAGTCATTGGCTGAAGGAGCAGTGATGGAGTGCAGAGAGATCCCACTTCCCAGAGATAGCCCACTTCAAAACACTTTTCCTGAAAGAGGGTGGCTGGATTAGCATTAAAGAGAGGATTTCCCCTCAGTGCTGTCTGTGCTACAAGGAAATTTATGGCCTTTTTATGTTCAAGAATTAAGGAGGTGAAGCAGCCCTCTGGCCTTTAGGGAAGCCAGGAACAGGGAAGGAAATTGGATGCTGGAAGCTTCTTTGGAACATTAATTTTCTTTCTGCATCAAAAAATTTTGTATCTCATACTATTATCTGTAGTTAAGACAACTGAATACAGAAGGAAGTGTGATTTCCCATTATTTCAGTTTTTGGGGAAGTTGGTCCATACTCAGCCCTTCCAGTCAATGATGTCATCCTCTATATGTGGGTGATGTAAGAAAAACCATAAATCTGATTTCTTGTGGGATTGGGAGCCCCTGGATCCCTGGAAGTGTCCAAGGTGAGGTTGGATGGGGCTTGAAACAACCTGGGATAATGGAAAGTGTCCCTGCCATGGCAGGGAATTGGAATGGGCTGAGCTTTAAGGTCCCTTCCAACCCAAATCCTTCTGGAATCCCCATCACAACACACCTTGGGGGATAAAGATGCAGCAGCTGCAAGATTCACTTGGTGGATGTAGTGGAAAAGAGCATAAAATGGGAATTTTACACCCTGTGAGGAAGATTTCTTTTTAAAGTCAGTTTGCAGAGTGCAGATGATGCTTGGTGAAGGAAGAGGGTTTAATCCCAGCTCTGGTTTTTGTCTCTGTGTGGGAGATAAATGAGCACAGCTGGGCTGGGTGAGCTGTGCAGGGACTGGATGAGAAATGAGGGATTAAACAGGAAAAAAAGGCCAAGGACTTCCCTTCAGCCAGAGACAGCAGACACGGGCAGGATCTTGCAGGCAAATGGAAGAGGAGATGCTGCAGGCAGCAAAATGGCTTCATCCAAGAGCTGGAAAAATTCCTCTTGGAGATTCAAAGCCGCCTTTCTGATCATATTTTGAGCTCCAAAACTCTTCCTTCCAGGCTCAGGCCATTCTGTCTCCTTCCCATAGAATCCCAGAATGGTTTGGGTTGGAAGGGATCTCAAATCCCATCCCATTCCACCCTTTCCATGGCAGGGGCAGCCACAGCTTCTCTGGGAATTCCTTCCCAGCCCCTCCCCACCCTCCCAGCCAGGAATTCCTTCCCAAGGAATTTTTGAATTCAAACTTTCAGTTCCAAGCCATTCCCTCAGCTGCCTCGGTGGGTTTGTGAAGCCCTGGTGTCTGTGGATCCATCGGAATTTAGGAGGAATTTGGGAGGAATTTGGGAGGAATTTCCCTCTCATCCATAGGATCCCTGCTGGGATGGATGTGCTGCCTGGGAGCAGCTGCCCAAAACTCAGCCTGGCTCCTCTGCATCCCGCCAGGAGCATCAGGAATAACTGAGGGGCTATAAAAAGTCTCTTTGCTATCAGATGGTCAAGCCCTGGGACCATTCCAGGATTGCTTCCAAAATCCCAGGCTGGCCCAGAGCCTTCTCCTGGCCTCCCTGAGAGCTCCCAGCTGAGAGGCTCCAGCAGTTGCTAATGCACCAGAAATAAACCTCAGAGCTCAGCCTTGCTCCAAAATACCAGGGGAACTCCTCGATTTAGGCTGTGCTGCCTCCTGTCCCCGGCTGTCCCAGCAGATTCCTGCTCCGTGAGCTAAGCTGGGATAAATGGGAATGGATGGAGCTGGCTGGGCTCTGCTCAGGGTATTTATTGCTAGAAATGGTCAAAAAGTTGGGCAGGGAAACTGGAAGGGTGAGGGATGGGGGTTAGAGGGATGATGTGTGTGGAGTGAGAATAAATTAGGGTTAAATGAAAGCTGAAATTAGATAAAGCTTCTGTATAAAAAGGAATAAAAATCGATAAATAATCTAGGAATAAATATCTCTAAATGCAGAAACAAAACTAAATTATAACTAAAAATTTATAGAAAATAAAAATATATAAGTCTATATATTTTATATATTTTTATAGATCTAAAATCCATATAGATACCCAAATCTGTATATTCTTAGCCTGGAAGTGCTCAAGGCCAGACTGGACAGGGCTTGGAGCAATCTGGGATAGTGGGAGGTGTCCCTGCCCATGGCAGGGGGTGGAACAAGGGGAGCTTTAAAATTCCATCCAACCCAAACCATTCTGGGATTCAATGATATTAAATAAATAAATATAAAAATAAAAATATAGTTTAAAATAAATGATGCTTTCTTAAAATAAGGATATATCAATATATATATGCGCAATATCTCTCTATACAAATATATAAATAAAAATAAAGCTTAAAAGAAATTATGCTTTCTAAAAATAAGTATATATCGATGTATATACAATATATATAAATATATAAATAAAAATAAAGCTTCAAATAAATGATGCTTTCTAAAAATAAGTATATATCGATGTATATACAATATATATAAATATATAAATAAAAATAAAGCTTAAAAGAAATGATGCTTTCTAAAAATAAGTATATATCGATACATATATACAATATCTGTGTGTATATATTTATAGATAGATAGATAGGTAGATCATGTGTAAGTAACTACAAGAATATAAATAAAAAATAAATTAAAGCTAGATAATAGTTTGGGATGGGATACCTACATTATAAAAGATGGTTCAATCCAGAAGTGCCCAGCCTCTGGATTCAGGACTGCCAGGGCAGTGGGATCAGCTCCTGAAAATCCCCTGGATGGGGCGAGTTCCCAGCGTGGTGTTCCCAGCTCGTGTGCAGGAAGGGAAGGTCCTGCTGTGGGTGGGCACTGTGGGGCTGTGTCCTGCTCAGGGGACCAAATTCCAGGTTTAATTGTGATCCTGTGCCTGGGAGTGCTCAGGGAGCTCCCACCCTGGAAATTCTCCTGGCTGGGATAAAGTGTCCTGCAGCATTCCTGGGCTGGGAAAAGCCAGCCTGGCTGCAGCAGGGATGGGACCAGGGGCTGCTCTCCATAGGGCATTCCAAAGGGAAAGCTGCACTGAGCTTTCCATAGGGCATTCCAAAGGGAAAACTGCACTGAGCTTTCCATAGGGCATTCCAAAGGGAAAACTGCAGTGAGCTTTCCATAGGGCATTCCAAAGGGAAAACTGCAGCTGAGCTCTCCATAGGGCATTCCAAAGGGAAAGCTAGGGCATTCCAAAGGGAAAACTGCACTGAGCTTTCCATAGGGCATTCCAAAGGGAAAACTGCACTGAGCTTTCCATAGGGCATTCCAAAGGGAAAGCTTTCCACTGAGCATTTTGGGGTGATAAGTGCAAAAAACAGAGCAAGAAACAACACAGGAGCTTCAGCAGGGACAGCCAGGAACAGAGGAAACTCCAGAACTCCCTCCAGGCTCAGTAATATCCATGATTTCCATAGAATCATCAGAGAATCCCAGGATGGTTTGGGTTGGAAAGGACCTTAAATCCCATCTCATTCCACCCCTGCCATGGCAGGGACACCTTCCTGGACATCCCAGGCTGCTCCAAGCCCTGTCCAGCCCGGCCTTGGGCACTGCCAGGGATCCAGGAGCAGCCAGAGCTGCTCTGGGAATTCCAGCCCAGCCAGGAATTCCCAATTCCCAATCTCCCATCCATCCCTGATCTTAGTGGGAGCCATTCCCTGTGTCCTGTCCCTCCAGCCCTTGTCCCCAGTCCCTCTCCAGCTCTCCTGGAGCCCCTTCAGGCCCTGCCAGGGGCTCTGAGCTCTCCCTGGAGCCTTTTTTTATCCAGCTGAACACCCCCAACCCTCTCATCCAACCCTCTTATGATCCAGTCTTTTCCCAATCCAGGCTGTATTCCAGAGCTCTCCAGGCTTTTTGCAGCCTTTCACTGCTGCAGTTGGATGCTCCAAGCCCTGGTGGATCCTTTTCCATCTCAGCTCCCACACCCTGGCCAAGCACAGGGACTCTGGTCCTGCTCCAGCTCCTCTGTGGTCTCAGTGGTACAACACAGCAGAATCTGCTTTCCCAGGAAACTCCTTCCCACTTGGAATTGGGTGCAGCAGGCCCAAAGCTCTGCCTTGGTGGGAAAGGAAAATTGCCTTTTTCCTTGCTCCCCATATTCCCATGGCTTGGAACACAAACACAGTGGGATGCTCCTCGTTTGAAATGGGTTTTCCATTGTTCAGGTTGGTCCAGGCAGGAAAATGGGAGAGGTTTGCTGTGAAGAGGAAACAATTCAGCCAAAATCTCTTTATAAAGTGGATAAATTACAGGCTTTAAACTTTTCAGTCTGATGTGTAAATAAATGGCTTAACTCTTGTATTGCTCCTGTGGAAGTGAGAGGGTCTGGCCTCTTACCTACATGGCTAAATAAGAATTTGTGTGCTGATTTTCCATTTCTATTTCCATTTCCATTTCCATTTCTATTTCCATTTCTATTTCCATTTCCATTTCTACTTCTATTATTTCTATTTCTTTATATTAATTATATATTATTTTGTATTTTTATATTATATATTATTTAGAATTTCATATTATTAATGTGGAGAGCTTTATTTTTGTCATTTATATTTAATGTATGAAGGTGTTACTTGGTTTCTGTCACAGGACCTGCCAGTGCTCACATTTACATTTGAGGTGCTGTGCCTGGGAAATTCCACATTTTATCCAAATGTTGTGTTTCCTTTCCAGCCAAGGACAGCTCTTGTTTCCAACAGGCTTGCAGGGAAAGTGTCCTCAACTTGATTTTTAACCATTACAGAGCAGGAAATTCATCCAGGGGAGATTTGGACATTGCGGGATGTTGTTCCTAATGGAAAGATACTCTTATTTTCCTCCTTTTTTCCCCTTTTTTCTCTTTTTTTCTCCTTTTTCCCTGTCCTGCCATTAAAAGTGGTGCATTTTCCCCTCCAGACATCAGGCATCCAGAGGAGCTCTCCCTTTTGAGGAAACCCAGAGATCCATCAAAGAAAAAAAAGAAGAAGTTGGACGATCAATGTGAAGACGACACCTTCGAGCTGGAGGGGCCTCTGATCACACCGGGGTCTGGTGAGCTGGGGAAAAAATGGGAACAGGGGCAAAACTGGCACAGCAACGTGGGGCTGGTGGAATTTCCTAAGGTCTGTGCAAGGAACAGACCCCAAACCCACAAGTCCTGGCGGGCTGCAGCACTTGGTGGCACCCATGCATGTCTGGAGCTGGAGCTGTCACGCATTCCTGGGAGCAGGGAAACCCCAGGCTGCACAGAGCAAACCAGAGCCTGGCCTGGCCACTTGGACACTCAGATCCTGCTGCTGGGAGCTTTTCTTACCCTGTTGAGAAAGGAGTTAAATGGAAAATCGTTCCTGATGTCACATTCCTGGCGTGGTTTAGGCTTCCTTCTGCTCTGTATTTGCAGCCCAGCAAGGGCAGAGTTTCATTAATTGCTTTAGTGTTGCCTTACATCAGCGGTGTAGCTGTGGATTGTGATGCTAAATAAATCCTTTTATTGCTGGGGGGTGGTTGGCCAGTGTGGATTCCAGATCCAGAGCAGGATTGGGAAGGGAATTTCTGGTGGAGTAACATCCCTGATGAAGTAACATCCCTGGAGTTACACAGGCAGCAAATTGGTGCAGTTGTCTGCAAGCAGAGAGGTTTCTCAGCTTTTTTCCATGGCTGCTGCAAGTCTGGTGTCTGAAGGCAAATGGCAGGAGTTGAAACCATAATTTTGGCCAAGTGGGAGCACTTTATCCCAAATGGATTTGTGGAGAAAGCTGTGGTGAGCAGCAGAGATGTGTCTGGCTGCCAAAGATCTTGGGTTTAAATCCAGCAATCCAAGGGCAGCAGGGCAGCTTTAATTAAAAAAAACTACCTTGGAATTGTAAAGTTGTATTAATTGATGTTAAACCAGCTGCAGGGAAGGTTATGGAGTGTGGTTAATGCCAGTGGTGGCACAGGGTTTGCAGAAAGGAAGGGTTTGGCTGTGCAGGGTGATGTGCCCACAGCTCTGGAACAAGGAAAAATAATCCTCCTTTTGCTCTGACCCTGTTCTTTCTCCTCTCAGCTACTTAAAAATACTTCTGAGCTTGTCCCCTTCCACTCCTGGCTCGGAGAATTTGGGCAAGGCTCCAGTCAATTTTCATTTCCATTTGGCATTTTCATCTTGAAAGTCCCTTCTAAGCCTTTCCAACAGCCAATGTTCACAGAGTGCATCTCTGTTAGATTAATAGGAGAGACTTGGCCTCCTCTGGGGGAAATGTATGCAAGAGCTGGGGTCTGTTTTAATTATTTATGGCTCTTCCAGTGAGTCACTTGGCTGGTTGTGCTCTCCTTGTGAATGAAATCACTCACAGCAGGTTGAATTCCTGCCTGTTCAGGTGCCATTCGATAAAAGCCGTGGGTTTCATCTGAATAAATCATTTCTAGTGTTGTTCCAACATCCCTTTGTGTGCTGAAAGCTTCTGGAAAGCTAACTAATAATTCAGGAGGTGCTGATTTCAATGTCTTGGGAGTGTTTTGTCACTGAGCACCCCAAACCTGGCAATGAAACCATTTAAATCCCAGTGGGCAGAGTTATCAATACACCCACAGGTTGTGTTGCCCAACACTTTCCATTAGAAGACCTGTAGTCACTTGTTTATATAAATTAGCCAAATTTGTAGCTATTTCTGCTGGAACTTTCCATGACACTGCCTGCCTGGGGCAAATTTTTTAAGGGAAGCTTCTTCTGAGATGTTTCAGGTGTTTGGAGAAAGAGATGAGGAGGGGGACAGTGCAGGGGAAGCTTTGCTCTGGTGGAGCAGACACTCAGCCAAGGAATGTGGGGGATATTCATGGGAAAACTTGTCCATAATTTGGGGCAAAAAGTGGGATTTTCTTTTGTTGGTCCAGTTGATGCTCAGCCTTGTGTGCTCAAGCCTTTTGAAGGCTGAAGCTGCAGCAAGGGTGGATGGGAAGGAGGGAAGAGCTCTTTTGGGAAGTGGTTTATGGATGGTGGTGGGGTTTAGGGCTGGTTTTTGTTGGAATTCTCTGCTCCAGTGCTGTAACAATCATGGGGAGAGCATCTTTCTGCTGCTTTTACAATCACAGCATAGCCCAAGTTGGAAGGGACCCTGAGGATCGTGGAGTCCCAGCTCCCAAAGTGCAAGTGCTTTGTCTAAAAACTTGGAAATCCTCCCTGGCCTTTTCCTTGCAAATGGAGGTGGATTTTTCCATCCCTTGACCATTCCCACTGCTTTTTTGCTCATGCCTGGTTTGCTGGATCTGTCTTGGTAACAGGTCCCCATGTTGCTTACAGGTCCCCAAATGATTCATCCAGACTGCAAAACAAGCAGGAGCATTAAAAGCATCCTTGTTTTTTGGTTTTCACTTACATTTCCCACCCTGCCAGGCAGTTTAGAATCAGATTTGTAATTATTTGGAGTTCCTAGCCACAGTGTTGGCTGTCACTGACAGTGGTGCTGCTGATTCTTCCTGCTCCTTGAGATGCCCATTGTGAAAAACGAGGATTCAGAGAGGTTTTTCCGTTGATTTGGTCTTGAACTTTCCCAGTCTAGCTCAGTTTTCTGTCATTCCTTGGCCATGAGGGTGAGGGGATGGTTTGGAGCAAGGAGCTGGGGCGTGGCCCAGGGTGGTGGCACAAAAAGCCTCGTTGGTGGCACCTCAATGTGTCACCATCTTCAACAGGGCTCTCTGGGAGGGAGAGCTTGGGTGCACTGAACTGCAGGCTCGTGATTTAGGAAGGACTCAGCCCTTTCCCAAAATCCAGGGTGGTGTTGGACCTGCTGGTTCTGGTGGTTGGATCTGTGCCCAGCTGGGTGAGCTCCTTCCCTGATGTGTGTGGGATGTGTGCAGTGCAGTTCCTGGCATTAGGAGATGGTGCTTGGTCCTCCCTCACTCTGAAAATCTGGGTTTATATAAAAATTCAGTGTCCCTGTGAGGTGAAGAGGGATTTTCATTGGATGGTTTGGGATGGAAGGGACTTGAAAGGGACTTCTCATTCCACCCCCTGCCATGGGCAGAGTTCCACCCCCAGGAAAAATAAGAGAGGAAAGCAGAAATACAATGACTCAGTTCACATCCAAGTGCTCCTGAGTAGGTTGGGCACGGTCCTTCCTGTGAGATTTTATGGATGTTTTGGTTTTCTGGGATGAAAACAGATGCAAAGACACAGAATCCTGCAATGATTTGGGTTGGGATGGGGTTTGAAGGTCATCTTGTTCCACCCCCTGGCATGGGCAGGGACACTTCCACTCTCCCAGGTGGCCTTGGACACTTCCAGGGATGGGAGATCTTACAAATATCCATGGGCAGGGACACCTTGCACAGACCAGGTTGTCCAAGCCCCATCCAAGTGGAACAATTCCAGGGATGGGGCAGCCACAACCTCTCTGTTAAGCTCTCAGCTATTTTGAGCTATGAGATACCAAGATGGATTTGGGTTTTTTTCTCTTTATATTAATAATTTTTAAATGTTTGGGTGTTTTGATGTCTGCTCTGAGTCGGTACGAGCTGGGAAGCTTCGAAAAGCTTGGGAGTAACACGTGCTTTGGGATCAGTCTGGCACCACATTGCACCACTCAGCACATTAATCCTGAATTTGTGTGGCCACCTCAGCAAGCTTTTCCATCCGGGAATGCCACATTTCCATGCATAACGCAAATAAAATAACGGGAGGTCACTTCAGCTGCTTTGCTGCCACCAGCACTGCTGCAAACGCTCCATTGCAGTGGTTCAACTTCACCTGTGCTGCTCTGCCCTCTTCCAAAAACGCCCATTTTTGGCTCCTGTCCTTCTCCTGCTCTCCGGGTGACTTTCTCTCTCCTTCTCACTTCCCTCCTTTCTTTCCCTCTCTATAGGCACCGATATTCTTTACATCGGCCCCGTCAAAGGTGAGCTCCACCTCAATAGGACTTTTGCCCTCTGCCTGTGGTCTCTTTGGCTGCACCCTTAGTTTATTTTCCTGCTCCTCTAAAACTTTTGACTTCCAAAATCTTTAAGCAACAGGTAATACCGGTAAGTCGGGGGCCACTCATGTCCCAGGTGCCACAGAAACTCAGGGGGCAGGAGCTTCCCGGTGTGGGAGAGCTGAGTCTTTTCCCATCATTTGGGCTGGAATGAGCTTTCCATCAGTTTTGCTCTTGGAGAAGAGCTGAGAGAGAGGCAAGGGACAGGATTTCACGGGAGAACAAGCAGAGTTTTCCCGTTGCAGAAAGATAAAAAGGGAAAGTTTTCCATCTGCCGGCTCCGGGTTTGCCAGGAGCAGGCAGGGCTCAGCCCCAGGCTAATTCCCAGTTTTTATTCCCCTCACTGGTAGGAAATATCTATTCAAGCCCAGGACTCTATAGCAAAACGATGACGCCAACCTACGACGCCCACGACGGCAGCCCCCTGTCCCCCACGTCCGCCTGGTTCGGTGACAGCGCCCTGTCCGAGGGCAACCCGGGCATCCTGGCCGTGAGCCAGCCCGTCACCTCCCCGGAGTCCCTGGCCAAAATGTACAAGCCCCAGACGCTGCTCGATAAGGCCAAAATCAACCAAGGGTGAGTGCAGGAGATGAGGATTTGGGGGGTTTTTTTGGTGGTTTTTAATTGTGCTCTGGAGAGCGTGGTGGTGGCTCTGCTGGAGCGTTCCCTGTGTTATCCCGTGCTGGCAATTCCCAGGTGGCTGGACTCATCCCGATCCCTGATGGAGCAGGAGGTGAAAGAGAACGAGGCTTTGCTACTCCGGTTCAAGTACTACAGCTTTTTTGACCTGAATCCAAAGGTACAGAGCTCCTTGTTCTGCTTGCACTTTGAATTTTCCATCCTTTGGAGCAAAGGATGCCTGGATCTCTGTTGTGCTGTTCTGCGGTAAATCTCCCAAAGAACCTGTGTTACATCCCCTGTGGGAATGGTTTCTCCCCACTCAGGGACCCCTAGAGCTTCTACCATGTAGTTTGACCCTTCCTTCCCTTTCTGACCCCATTGGCTTTGTCCCAAACTGCCCCTCCCTGACAAGAGCTGAGAAAAGACCCTGTCCCTCTGTGCTCGCCCTCTTTCCCTCTGGAGAACACCTGGAATAAACATCTTACTGCAGCTAAGGGTGAGAGCCTCTTTTGGATCCTTTCTCCTGTCTTTTGATATATTCCTCCAGCTAGTTTAGACCTGAGCTAGTTTAGACTCTAAACTGAGCTAGTTTAGACCCCTGAAGGGGATAAAAGGAGGATTTATATTCAGACGTGGAGGTTTGAAAATTTGTTCTGCAGGGATCAAACCCAGCATTTGTGCTCCTATATACCAGGGGTTTTAGGTGGTTCTTAAATAGTTCTTAAAGCCAGTTCTTGTCAGTGGCAGAGGATGTTCAGTCTCAAATCAAGGAGTGAGAAAAGAGATCACAGAATTCCAGAATAGTTTGGGTTGGAATAGACCTTAAAGGTCATTTCATTCCAACGCCCTGCTGTGGGCAGGGACAGCTCCAGTGGATGGGGTGGTTTGTGCTGGGCTGGGCTCCTGGATTTCCACCATTCCACATGGAATTTCCACCATTCCACGTGGAATTTGCACCATTCCACATGGAATTTGCACCATTCCACATGGAATTCCCACCCTTCTGTGCCGCAGTACGACGCGATCAGGATCAACCAGCTGTACGAGCAGTCCAAGTGGAGCATCCTGCTGGAGGAGATCGAGTGCACAGAGGAGGAGATGATGATGTTTGCAGCCCTGCAGGTGAGAGGCAGCCCCAGGAACCCCTGGGCTGGGCTGGACTTGATGGTGTTGGCAGAATTCTCTGCTCATTAATCTCATAAACAAAATTATGGAGTCCTGGAAAGGCTGGATTTGATGGTGTTCACAGAATTCTCTGCTCATTAATCCCATAAACAAAATTATGGAGTCCTGGAATGGCTGGATTTGATGGTGTTCACAGAATTCTCTGCTCATTAATCTCATAAATAAAATTATGGAGTCCCAGAATGGTTTGGGTTGGAAGAGACCACAAAGCCCATCCAGTTCCAACCCCCTTTCCACTATCCCAGGCTGCTCCAACCTTGTCTTGGACACTTCCAGTGATGGGGCAGCCACAGCTTCTCTGGGCACCCTGTGCCAGGGCCTCCCCACCCTCACACGCAGGAATTCCTTCCCAACATCCCAACTAAACCATCCCTCCTTCAGTTTAAAATTGTGTTTTAAGCCTCACCTTGTCTCTGGTGGGAGCTTGGCCTTCTCATGCTGGTAGAAGCTGGATCATTTCCCATCTCCAGATCCTCACTTGAGTTTATGAGATAATTTAAATATTTGCCACTGATTATCCCTCATGAAAAAGAGTTTGACCTGCTTTTACCAAACATGTTTATATCAATTTTAACTTCTAGTTTTGTCCTTCTTAACCCATCCCATACAAACACGGGGTCACTGAACTGTGCCTTCCTGGCTCTCTGCCCCCAAACCAGCTGGGGATAATCTGTGGTTTTCCAGAACTATTTATTTATCTGGTTTATGAAATACTCAGTGTCATTTGGCATAAATGCTCCACCTGCTATTGACTTCCATGAGAGGCATGGCAGGCATTTGTTCTGTGTGGTCTGGCACACCTTGGAGCTGCAGGATGCAGAAATATCCCCCTCAGGAGCAGGGCTGCCTGCTCCAAGGGCCCCTCCCAGGAAAAATAAGAGAGGAAAGCAGAAATACAATGACTCAGTTCACATCCAAGTGCTCCTGAGTAGGTTGGGCACGGTCCTTCCTGTGAGATTTTATGGATGTTTTGGTTTTCTGGGATGAAAACAGATGCAAAGACACAGAATCCTGCAATGATTTGGGTTGGGATGGGGTTTAAAGATCATCTTGTTCCACCCCCTGGCATGAGCAGGGACACTTCCACTCTCCCAGGTTGTTCCAGCCCCATCTAACTTGGCCTTGGACACTTCCAGGGATGGGAGATCCTACAAATATCCATGAGCACCTGGTGGGAGGTAGGAAAGGGGGGGACAGAGGTGCCCAGTGAGGAGCAGAAGCCATGGACACAGCCTGGACCACAGCAGGGTCCCTGTGCACACCAGGAGGTGACTGAGCACTGGCACAGTTTGCCCAGAGAGGCTGTGGAGTGCCCATCCCTGGATGAGGTCCTGGACAGCAGCTCAGGGGGCTCTGCTGGAGCAGGGAGTGGGACCAGGTGACCTCCAGAGGTCCCTTCCACCCTCAGCCTGGTGAGAAGAGCAGCTCTGCCCTGTGGGGTCCAGAGATCTCTTCAGGGATCAAAGTTTGGAGACTCCTTGGACTGGAAACATCCAAGATGGTCTTTCCTGACCCAGCAAACCCTCCCAGTGTTTGCTGCCTCTGCTCCTGCTCTCCCACTCAGCTTCCCATGCATGGTGGCTGTGTCACAGTGATCCCGTGGGATCCTGGGGTGACAGGAGCACCCAGGTGTGACCCTGGCCTTTCCTTCCAGTACCACATCAACAAGCTGTCCATCATGTCCTCGGAAAACCACCTGAACCACAGTGACAAGGACGTGGACGAGGTGGACGCCGCGCTCTCCGACCTGGAGATCACCCTGGAGGGTGGCAAGACATCCACAATCCTGGTGAGGGCCGCAGGGGGTTTTTCCAGGCATCCAACCTCAGTTATTTCCCTTCTTTCCTTCTAATTCTGATGAGAAATTTGCCCACACCTCAATAATATTTTCTTGGAAATACAGGGATTTTAGATACCAAGGGATAATTCTGGACAGAGGGAACCCTGGGCAGCATCTGGAGGAGCCAGGATTTTACTGATCCCCCTGCACCAATCCACCCTCCTCATTTTATTCCATGAAATAATGGAAAACTAAATAGGAATTAAGATATTTTTTATCCTCACTGCTGATTTTCCCAAATAACTGAGTTTTCCACGTTGATGTTCCTCTTCCACTGTTTCTAATTCACGTTTTACAGCACCTAAAGCAGCTGCTGGATTTTCAGAACTAATTTAGGCTCATGAAACCCTATTTTTATTAGGCTGGATTTTAGCCTAGGTCTGTATTTCAGAGCATTTGGGGTTTTTTTTCTTGATATTGAAGCCATTTTAACACTGGTTTTCCACCTTTAAAAATATAAAGCCTGAAAATTAAAGTGCATTAAAAGGACTCAATCCTGTCAGCTTTGGCCCAGCACAGCTTTTCCAGGCATTTTGCACATTTAAACTGTCTCTTTCCAACCCTAAAATCTCTGAAATTTTCCACTTTTACACTTCATATAATTTTTTAAGTGTTTATGACAGGTCTTTTCGAAGCTACATCCATCCTTAGATGCTTTATTGGCACTAACAACAGCAGAGCTTTGCAGTATAAACCAGAAATAACAACAAATCTTTATCACCAAGACATATTTTCTAATTCCTTTTGCAAAACCAGATTTGGAACACATCACTGAGGAACTGTCCCTGCCAGACAGGAGCAAAGAGGACAATGATTCATCCAAAAAAACCCATCCCTTTCCGTAGGGCTTTGGAGCAGGAGCCATTTCCAGATGCATTCGAGTAATTGAATACGGATAATGGGCAATTACTGGATTGTTTGTTTAGATTTTGCATTTTTTTCCCTGTGGTGTCTGTAAACAGTTTCTCATTGCAGACTGAAAGTAAACTGTGCTGCTACTGGAAGCTCCTGGAGAAAAACTTCCTTTCCCTACCCCCCCAAATTTTTTTTTTTTTTGACTTCCAGTTCCTGGGAATTGCAAGTGCCACCCTGATTTAAAAAAAAAAAAGGGGGGGAATTTAAACTCTAAAAAATCTGGGGAGAAAAGAAAATCTTTCTAGGCTTAGAAATGCCTTCCCCAGTCAGTTCTCTGCAGAGGTGCCTCTCCCCTTTTGTTTGGAGCATCAGGAATAACTGAAGGGAGGAGAAAATTCCCTGTGCAGACGCTGCTGCCGTGACCGCCGCTGACCCCAGGGCTGGGAATTGGCTCCGGCAGCAGCAGGAATTCCTCAAAGGAAAATCAAGCCTTGTCCTCTGCTTTCAGAACAGCAGAGCTGGGCCCTGGATTTTTCACTGCTCCTGGTTCCCTCTCCTGCACCACATCCCTTCCCTCCCATCCCACTGCTCGGAATGAATGGGATTTTAAAATGAATTTTGATTTCCAGGGTGACATCACTTCCATCCCGGAGCTCGCTGACTACATTAAAGTCTTCAAGTAAGTGCTGATGGGAAGAGCTGCCTGTGGAACTGGTAATGGCTGTGAATAATTCATGGTCCTGCCTCTTCATTTCCTTTTTTTTGTTTATCTCTCGGCCTTACAGTATTCAAATATTCAGCACTTAAGCTGATCAGTTTTTAAATACAAAACTCAAGGTGTTTTCCTGCTCTGGTGCATCCCATAGCCAGCAGTGTGTGCTGGGATGTTTCTTGAACACATTTAATGCCCAGGAGAGAACAAACCATCCTAAAAGGAGGAGTGAAACCTAAAAAAAATCCCTCAAAGACTTCTCCTGGTCTGCAGGAGGCTGGAGGAATTCTACCCAGCCAGGGTCCCAGTTTGTCTGTGCCAAAAGGAGCAGGTTAAGTTGACTTGCTCAGGATTTAGGGTTTTTTTTTAGCTTGCTTTGACTCGGTTGGTGGTTCGTGGAATTGGGGAACAGCAGTGTCTGGACTTGGAGGAACATTTTTGGCAGCCACCACCATCTTTTGCAATTTATTGCCTGCTGCAGTGAAAGTTCTGGAAGCTGGAAACGCTTGATGGGATTTCACAGAGGAGCTGTAGCATAGTGGGGGGGGAAATGCTGCAGACAGTGAAGTAGCTCTGGAACAAACCTTTATTTTATAAATTGTTTGGTTCTGGAGCCAGAACCTGGCAGTTTCTGCTCTGAAAACTTCTCCCTCTCAGAGGTGAATTAACGAGGTCTCTGCCTCTGTCTGGGCTTGTGGTCTGGCTTAATTGGGGCAAAGTTTCCAGGCTGTGCCTCAGTGGGTGTTTCTTCCCTCCCTTGAACAAACAAACAAACAAAAAACTTGTTTTTCCCCTTGATCTGCTGATTTGCCAATCAAATTAGGCACCACTCCGAGAGCTAATTGCCTGCAAATTGGAGCACCAGGGCATGGAGCAGCCAGGAGCTGCTGATTCCTCACTCAGTGCAAGCCCTGAACCTCGGGGCTGGGGTTTGAGGCTGTCAGACTAAACACAGAATTCCATGTGCTCCTAAAAATGGGGCTCAGGTGGTAATTTAGTGCCAGAAATCCAATGTAAGTGGTGCAATGTTTGGAGCTGTCCCAGCTTTGGATGTGCCTCTTGTCACAGTTGGGGAGGAGAACTGGGGGAGCAGTGCATGTCCCTTATATTCCATATATTTAACTCCTATAAATGTGTCCCAGTATGTGCCTGGTGTGACTGCAGAGATTTGGAATGGTTCTCTCTCCTCTGCCAGCTAAAATCATAGAATTCCAGAGTGTTTTGGGTTGGGATGGACTTCAAAGAGCATCCTGTTCCAACCCCCTGCCATGGCAGGGACACTTCCACTGTCCCAAGGTGCTCCAAGCCCCATCCAGCCTGGCCTTGGGCACTGCCAGGGATCCAGGGGCAGCCACAGCTTCTCTGGGCACCCTGTGCCAGGGCCTCCTCACCCTCACAGGGAAGGATTTCTTCCTAATATCCCATCTAAACTACTCTCAGCCACTGTTTCTGAGATGAAAATATGAGAAATGCACGAGAGGCTGCAGATCCAGCCTTAGAAAAATGTTTAGAAACCAGGGAATTTTAAAAAATTCCAATACTTGGAGTTCTGTGAAGGCTCTGGGCTTGTGTTGGGATGAGTTCAGGGTGCTTCACTTTGCAGGGCCATCAGTTCTCCTGCAGAATCGAGGAAAATCCATGTTTTTTGTGGAAAAGAACAGAACCTTTTGTGCTGTGGAGTGTTTAAAGAGAAAACAAGGAGTGTGCGTGACCGACACGTCCTTGGAAGTGCTGCTTCCCCTCGGAGCCTGAGCAGAGTGGTTCCAGTTTCATGTGGTGTCTGGAGAGGCAGATTTCACAGTGGTTCATGGACTCCTCTGTTTTTGTAGCACAGCCCTCCAGCTCCCCCAGCCTTGCCCCAAATTATCTCCCTGGGATTGAGCAGTCCAGACTTGGAACTGGAGCTGAACTCCTGGAGTGTTCAGGGATGAACAGTGAAGGGATGGCTGAGCCCCCAGGTGGGGGTGGGAAAAACCCTGACAGAGGCTTGTCAGGGCTGAAATCCTGAGGAAATGCTGAGGTTTCCTGGGGAGCAGCTTCTTTTAGGAGCCCAGACCAAGTGAGCTGTCCCTCCACGTGTCCTGCAGGCCCAAGAAGCTGACGTTGAAAGGCTACAAGCCCTACTGGTGCACCTTCAAAGATACCTCCATCTCCTGCTACAAAAGCAAAGAGGAATCCAACGGGACTCCTGCTCACCAGATGAACCTGAGAGGTAAGAGAAGCACAAGGCTGGAGTAGGAGAAGCTGCTTTTTAATCCAGGAATAGGCTGCTCCTCCTGCATCTTTTTTTTCCCACTGCTTTATCGCCTCGGAATTCCATCCCGGGGTTGGGTAAAGGTGTGTGAAAAATGAGGTGGCTGGGTTTGATATAGTGGCACAGACTTGGATTTCTAAGTCTGATTCCATGTGATCCCATTGGGGAACCACCAGCCCCTCAAAAGCTTGGGAAGAGAGCTTGGAGAACCATGGAATGGTTTGAGTTGGAGGGGACCTTCCACATCCTGTTCCAGCCTTCCACCTGCCCTTCTCCTTTTTGTCAGTTATCCAAAGGCTTGCACTGACTCCCACGGCAGAAAATGGGAGGAACAAACCATTTTCTTCCTCTGCTGCCTTTATTTCTCCTCCTCTCCCTGCTGCTGCTTGGAGCAGCCTCACTGGAGAGCTGAAATTCCTACAGTGGCTGCCTGTCCTTATGTCAAGTGAAGCATTCCTGCTCCAGGAGCTGCAGTGAGCTCGTCTGTTCTCCCAAGGAGGCAGGAGCAGGGGGGTGCCAGATGACCTCAGGTTGCTGTGGGAGCAAGGCCTGGCCCCCAGGACCCTTCTGGGAGCTTTTGACAAATCTGCCGTGACGGCACTTCCAGAAATCCGGGAGGGGCATTGGCTGTGGCTGGGTGGGTTCATCACCCCTTGTGTTTACACAACCCCTTGGAATTCTCTCCAGGCACCAGGAGCAGGATGATCACACCTCACTCTGGCTGCAGCAGCCAAATCATGGAATCCCTGCATGGTTTGGCTTGGAAGGGACTCTAAAGCCCATCCAGTTCCACCTTGCTCCCATGGGCAGGGACACCTTCCACTAAACGGGGATGGTCCAAGCCCCACCCAGCCTGGCCTGGAACACTTCATGGCATCCCATCATTCATAAATAACATTGAGGGGTCTCAGGGTGACACTCAACACCTGTCCAGTCACCTTTTCCTATCCTTTTGTGAAGATTTTGGGGTGTTTGCCAGCCACTGGGTCCATTTCTGATTCCAGGCAGGATCCAGGAGTTCTGTGGGTGCACGTTCACTTTGGCTTCATTGCTTTCAGATCAGGTCTTGCTTTTCCCTTCTGTTTTCCCAATACTTGGATAAAGGGACATCTGACACAGGTTTTTTCTCTGCTGTGTGTAGTGTTCATCCCGTTGGAGGTGTGGGACAAACCTTTAGCAGCACTGAGATGCCACCAGAGACCCTCGACTCAGGGAGCTTTGCTCTTTCTTTTCCTATTTTCGCTTTCTTTGCCATTTTTTAAATCATAGTTCCTCACACTCCTGCTAAACACCATCTCCCTCACTGCAGGATGTGAAGTTACCCCTGATGTGAACATCTCTGGTCAGAAGTTCAACATCAAACTCCTGATTCCAGTGGCGGAGGGGATGAACGAGATTTGGCTGCGCTGCGACAACGTAAGTTCATCCTTGGACTTGTGCCCTTTGCCCACTATCCTGCTCCTGTTCTTTAAAAAACAAACAGAAAACGCTCTCACCTGTCTGATCTCAGCATTCCAGATGTGCTCCAAGTCACCTTGGAGCAGAAAATCAGCTGTGAGTTTGGAGCAGAAAATCGGCCTTGCTTTTGTCATGTGGTTTTTGGCCACACATTGTTTGTGTTTCTGCCCATCCAAAGATGGGCAGAAACACAAACAATGTGTGGCCAAAAACCACATGACAAAAGCAATGTTGGAGTCTCCTGAGGCTGGGAGGGGAATGGGGGCTCCACAGGGTGGTTTTTGAGGGGTCTGGTGGTCCTCCATGGCTGTGACAGACACATGTCCCTGTTTTTTTGGGGGACAGGAGACGCAGTACGCCAGCTGGATGGCCGCCTGCCGCCTGGCCTCCAAGGGCAAGACCATGGCTGACAGCTCCTACGGCATGGAGGTGCAGAACATCCTGTCCTTCCTGAAAATGCAGCATCTGAACCCAGACCCACAGCTGATCCCAGAGCAGATCAACACCGACATCAACCCCGAGTGCTTGGTCTCTCCTCGCTACCTGAAGAAGTACAAGAACAAGCAGGTGGGTGCTGCTGTGGGTGTTGGGTGGGCTGGATGTTTAACACGGCGTGGTTTGGATGTTTTTGGATGTCCTCACTCACTGGGATGCACGTGGGTACTAAAATGAGGTGGGACTGAAGGGTTTGGTTTGGATCCAGCACCTGGGGATGGCACCCAGCACCGGGATTGTGCCCGTGCGGTGTGAAACGCACGGACACCTTCAATTGGAAACACGTTTGAAATTGATGTTTGTTTTAAACACATTCTGGGAATGGTTTGGCCCCTGCTGGGAATGTTTGGCCCCAGCTGCCCCATCTCTGCCCGGTGCTGGGGTTAAAACCCCTCCCCCTGCACAGAATCCATGGAGAAATCGCCGGGATCAGTGGAGTTGCAGTTGCTTGCAGTGCTTTATCCACACTTGGCTGTAACCAGTGGTTTGCATATTTCTGTCTTTGCTTTTCCACCCCTTCCAAATGCCAGTCCTTGGAACACTGCTTCGGTTTTGAGTTGCTGTGACTCGTGCTTGAACTCCATCCACGCTCCATCCGATCCCTGCCTGACAGGGCTGAACTGTTCCGCACTGGGAATAAATGCAGGATTCTCTCAAAGAGAATTATATGTCAGAACAGCAGGGAAAATAAGGAAAGCATTGCTCCGTGGCCTTTTGGTGACTTAAATCCTTCAGGCTGCTGGCTGGGGCTGGATATGATTTCTCCAAGCCCAGAAGAAGGCTGCAAGTCAGAGAAGCCGGAAAAATATAACTTTTTATTGGCACAGCACGATGATTTCCTGGCAGTGGAGTTATATTTTATATAGCCCTTATTATTCTCCTGAATAAGCCTTTATATCCACTTGGATGGAGGAGAGGCTGCATAAATATACTATTTTAACATATATATAGATACATATATTTATATATATAAAATGCTTTCTAAGTTTCCGGTAAAAGAGAGGCACCTGGAAAAATATTAGCTTGGAAAACCTGCTTACTCTGCAGGTATCCTGGTTGTAAAAATAAAATCATGGAATGGTGGGGATGGGCATGATGGAGATGATCCCAGTCAGGACATGGCCATGGTGTGGACACCAGGGCCCTCATAGGCATCAGCAGTGGATTTGGGATTTTCCTTGGTGGCCAGAGGCAGAGCTTGGAGCAGCAGAGGATGTTTGCTGAGAGGAATGAGGGATGGAGGCTGCAGGAATGTCAGGAATTTGACCACAAGGGTCCTTCAGTGGCCCCAGCACAGGGAAGGAGGAGGAGGAGGAAGAGGGGGAGGAGGAGGCCCAAAGGAGGTGCTGGATGGGAATTGGCCATGGATTTATGGAGCCTCTGTGTCCTCACCAGCCCCAGACCCACTGGAGTGATGTTTGTGTCCACATGCAGCAGTGTAGGNTCCTTGGGCTGGCCACCTCTGTGCCCTTTCCTTTGCCATCCTGCTCCTGTTCTTTAAAAAACAAACAGAAAACGCTCTCACCTGTCTGATCTCAGCATTCCAGATGTGCTCCAAGTCACCTTGGAGCAGAAAATCAGCTGTGAGTTTGGAGCAGAAAATCGGCCTTGCTTTTGTCATGTGGTTTTTGGCCACACATTGTTTGTGTTTCTGCCCATCCAAAGATGGGCAGAAACACAAACAATGTGTGGCCAAAAACCACATGACAAAAGCAAGGCCGATTTTCTGCTCCAAACTCACAGCTGATTTTCTGCTCCAAGGTGACTTGGAGCACATCTGGAATGCTGAGATCAGACAGGTGAGAGCGTTTTCTGTTTGTTTTTTAAAGAACAGGAGCAGGAT
>VXBR01020414.1:100210-112706 GCA_013400215.1 Cisticola juncidis
CCAGACCAGTTAATCTGTGTGCACTAACGAGCACTTCTGTTAATTTGCTATAACCAGACCGTGTCTGGGCAGAGTGACCCGCAGATCCAGACTCCTATGGGCAGATCGGGATAGAGATTTAACTGACTTTAAAAAGCCAATTTTTGAAGAGAACTCTAAGCCATCTTCTTGTAAAGCCATCCAGGGCTAACCTATATGAAGTCTATTTATCATGTTTAATGCATGAGTGTTCTATTTCCTTTTTTTGTGTGTTTTTATTCTGTACATTTGACCTGTTTGAAGTCGTCCTGCTCCCGAGCAGAGCTGCCATCTCTCCTCTCACACTACACCAGGACTCTGAAGGTGCCTGACATGACTATGAAAATAGTTTTGTGTGGCCTTGAAGATCATCTTCTCTTAGTCTGTTATAGCTTGTTTTTATTTGTTTAACTTGCCTTTTGATAATCATTTATATTGTCTTTTTGTTTTTTAATTTTATTTGTACACCGTATTGTATTATGACACTTTTAGTATTCACCAGCATAGTCACTGTTCTGCCTCTGATATGCAAATTTTTTCATTATGATATGAAGTAAAAGGTTTATGAAGTAAAGGGTTTTGTGTAACTAATGTAAAGAACCACAAATTTTATAAAGTTGTACAGTTTTTGTAACTAGTCTCACAAGCCAGCTAGGATATTGCATAGATCAGCAGTAACTGTAGGATGTCTGCAAGGGGTACGGGGACAAACCAAGGAATAAAAAACCCGCAAAAAATACAATTTCAGTGCAGTAAATTTTGATCTAAGTTCAAGGGGATGCCAGAGCTGTGCCACAACTCCTTCAGAAGCTGATCCCTGGGGCCAGGACTGCAAGGTTCATTAAGCCATTCCCACATTAATGCTAACGAGGAGGGATCCTGTGCCCACCTAATGCCAAGGAATAACCAGTGTTGCGTTCCCGTAGTCCGTGGTATCAAGACTATGTTCAAATACATTTTATTTTAAATAAAAGTCAAATCTTTTATTTAACATTCAGCTGCCACTCCTGGTTTTTGGGGTCTAACTGTGCTATGGAAAGGCCATAAACGACTCCTGTAGGATGGGGACGTCCCATGCCAGCCTTGGGCTCCTTCCTGCTGCCTCATTTGCTGGAACAAATGCACCAAAAAGCAACAAAAGGTTATAAAATCCTGGAATGGTTTGGGTTGGAAGGGACCTTAAAGCTCAGCCAGTTCCATCTCCTGCCAAGGGCAGGGACATCTTCTGCTGTCCCAGGCTGCTCCAAGCCCTGTTCAGCCTGGCCTTGGACACTGCCAGGGATGGGGCAGCCACAGCTCCTCTGAGCACCCTGTGCCAGGGACTCCCCATCCACACAGGGAACAATTCCCAGTTCCCAATCTCCCATCCATCCCTGCCCTCTGGCAGTGGGAGCCATTCCCTGTGTCCTGTCCCTCCAGCCCTTGTCCCCAGTCCCTCTCCAGCTCTCCTGGAGCCCCTTTAGGTCCCCTGCAGATCCCACTCCCTGGCCAGGCAGTGGAAGCAGCCCAGGGATTCAGGGAAACAAAGGATCCAAGCCCACTTCTAAACTGTGTCCCCACATCCACCCAGCTTTTACAGCCCTGCAGTGACTCCACTGCCACCCTGGGAGTGTTCCAGTCCCTGACCATCCTTTCCAAAAAGGAATTTCCCTTAACACCCAATCTAAGCCTCCCCTGGCACAAATTCACCTCCCCATTTCTGCACCAATCCTTTCACACCCCGTGCCCCAGGACAGGCTGCACCCTTGCTCCATAAAATCCAGGATAAGGGGTGGCTTGGTGGGGCTGGGTGATTCCTCCCACTCCAACGGGAGCACAGCCAGGGTGGGGCAGCACCCAGGACGTGCCAGGGGTGCTCCCAGTCCCGCCCCACACCCGCGGGTTTGTTCTTTGGGATGCGGCAGGTCCGGGCAGCTCCAGCACGCGGCGAGCACGGTCCTGGCAGGCAGCACCAGCATCAGCAGCCCTGGAACAGCTCCAAAGCTGTGGTGGGGATGGCTCCCTGAAAAATCCTGATCTCCCACTGCCCATCCTGAGGTTAGGCAGGATTTCGGAGTCTAAAACATCCCTCTGGCCGCCCTGGAGGGTTTGTAGACCGGACAGGGGGTCTGGGATCTGTACAGGGGGGTCAGAGCCTCACACAGAGCCCAGGAGGACACTGCCTCTGATCCCTGCCATGGCAGTGAATGCCCACAGTGTATGAAGAATCACAAGCTGAGAGAATTCAAAATAAGCAGGATTTAGTCTATCATAGAATGTAAATGTAGAATCTGGGATTTTTAGTATCTGGGGCTGAAGAGACAAGCTGGAGGAATTGGGGAGTGGCCCCTGTGCTCCTTGTTCTTGCTCTCATCCCCCATCTTTGCTGAGTTGGATTTTAGAGACTGGTTTAGGGTAGAAATGACATGTTAGCATAGGTAGTAGGCATGGGTAAAATTTTGTAAATAAAAAGTGCATTGTGGACAGTGGTTGGGTCAGGGGTGCTGTACATGAGGTGTGGGGCTCTCTGATCTGCCCCAGTCCCCGCGTGTCCTGCTCTGCTGGGGATGCCCTGCAGAGCTGAGACAGAACTGAGATAATGCCCCTGCCAGGGAGGCCTGGCAGAGCTGAGACAGAACTGAGATAATGAAGAATGAACAACCTTGGAAACACGGACTGGGGACTCAGCCTGTCTGCTCTGGCTCCGGTGTGAAACACTCTGGGCAAAGAGAAGACGAAAAACCTGATTGCCTCAGGGAACAGCAACCCCGAGGAGAATCTCAGGGAACAGAAACCCTGAGGTTAGGCAGGATGGGGAGGTGAAGATGGGGAGAGGATGGATCAAGTGCCCTCGGTCCATCCATCCCAGACTCGGCCTGGACGTGCAGCTGGGGGAGGTGATGAGGCAGGAAACGAAGCAGAAAGGCTCAGGGAGGTCAGAAAGGCTCAGGGAGGTCAGAAAGGCTCAGGGAGGTCGGGGAAGGCCATGGGAAGGCAGAGGCTGCTGTCAGCCACAGCCCTTCCCCACACGGCCCCCGAGGGTGGGAGCTGGGATAAGCCGGGTGGGAAGCGGTGCTGGAGCTGCAGGAAACAGGGAAGAGGTCACAGGGGGTTCGAGGTGATCCTGCTGGGTTCTCCAGGACCTTTCCTAGATGAAAAAGTCCTTTTTCCTTGGATGAAAACGTCCTTTTTCCTTGGATGAAAAGATGCAACTGGTAATGAGATGGAGTGGAACAGGGTAAAAAAAATGATGTGGTTTTCCTAAAATCTGGAGGAACACCAGATAAAACATGGCACAGATGGGAATGGCCACACTCTGAGGATGAACAGGGGTGAGGAAGAAGCGTGAGGAGCACACTGGAAAAGGGATTAAGTAGGGAAATTATGGGAGGTGGAGCCCATGGGATGAAAGGTGGAAGGATGATCCACCTCAGGGACAGGCGGCAGCGAGGACAAGGAGCTTTGTGGTTGTTGCTCCACGATCCTGAGCCAAAGGAAAACCAGGATGTGGTGGGCACAGAGGGTTTCCAGTGATGTGGAAATCACAGGCCTGGTGGGTTTGGGATGTTTGGGGATTAAATCCAACAGCAGAGGATGAGGAGGGTCTTGGCAGGACAAGGCACAGCCAACCTCAGATCCTGCAGCTCCAGCACTGGAAGAAGACACAGAGATTGATTTTGCTGACACAGGGAGATCTGGCTGTGCTGGGTTTTTTTGAGTAATCAAAGGAGTAATTCAAATTAAAACCCGAAGCAAAACCCAGGAGAAGCCAGCCCGTGGGTGTCCCCTCAGGGTGACTCAGCCTGGCATCCACAAACCAGTGGCTGTGCTTGGGAAAGAGGAAATATTTCCAAATTCCAGTGATAAGCACATGATGGGGAGGAAGATTCAAAGCCAACAGGGCTGCTCCAACCTCGCTTTAACAAAATAAGTGGCAGAGATGCCTGAATTTTGGACACCTCCAGCCTTCCAACAGCAGCAGGGCCAGGGGGATGATCTTCCTCCCTTGCTGACCCTGTCCAGGACCTTGAGGAGGGGAAAAGGAAAAAATAAATCACTTTTTGGCAAGCTACTGATGCAAACCGGCTGCCAGGCTGAAAATGCACTTCTTGGGATGCAGCAGGGGATTTGGATGCCTGTATGAACCAGGCATGGCCTGGGGGGTCGGCCGGGATTCCTACGGCGTTTTAAGCCCCGAGTAATTTAATACCTTGCAGATGGGCGAGTGCAGGAGCGGGATCAGCGGAGTTTTGGATGCGGGAGAGGTTTGCAGACACACAGATATTTTAAAAACAGCAATAAATGAAACATCTCCTCAGCAGGGCTGTCCCCTGCAGCAGGGAGGGGGTGAGAGCTGGGTATGGAGACATCCTGCTGACAGGAATTGATGGAAAAGGGACATTTGGGGAAGCTGCTGGTTTGTGGGGAGGACAATCATTCCTCATCCTTGGAAATTTTCAATTTTCAATTTTCAAGGCTGCGTGGATGGGGCCTGAAGCAACCTGGGATAGCGGAAGGTGTCTCTGCCCATGGCAGGAGATTGGAAGGAGATGATGTTTAAGGTCCTTTCCCACCCAAAACATTCCACATCCCCAAACACAAATTGATCCCCAAGCACTCCAAAAGGAGCTGGGTTATTCCCTACACCCGGGACACGTGGGTTTCCAAAAGCCCTCCCGTTCCTCCCGCCCCAGGGGCTTTCCTGTGGTGGGCAGCGGCTGAAAAAAAGCTCCTTAAATGAATCCATAGTAAACCCAAGGCGGATGAGTCACTGCAGTGTCTCGGGAAGCACTGGAGACTTTCCAGCCCTCAGGCCGGGAAGGGGCTCCTGGGTGGCCAGGCCAGCAGCATTCCCTGTGCACAGACACCTCCCAACTTCCCGGTGCTCTCACCAAGGGGAATGTGAGAGCTTTATCCGACCTTGCCCTGCCTTGTCCGGGCTCTCCAAGGCCCAGGGCTGGGATCAGCAGCACCTTCCACCCTGAGCTGCCCCACATGAGGACCCTCTGAGGGCACTCAGGACCTCCAGGGACTCTCCTGGAATCGATTGGGGATGCAGGAAAGGCAGACCTGGTGTCGCCAGAGCCGGGATCCAGCGCAGAGCTGGAACCACACACGGATGTGGCTGTGCCTGGCTCCATCTGGCTCAGACAACTCTCATTTCCCAGGTGTGTTATCCCTCATCTCCGCTGCAGGAAGGGCTGGGGAGGATCCAGAGCCCTCCAGAGTGACGGAACCAGGAGTGGTGGAAGGGTTTAATCAAATTCAGGCGGAGCAGTGACCGCGCTCATGCGGCTCCAACCTTCCCGGACACCCGCGGGGGTTTTATTTGTTTGTTTTCAGTCCCACAAGAGCCCCGGGTGCTTTGATTTGCAGCCCCGAGGCACTGAAGAGATAAAAGATCCATAAATACCTGCTGGATGTTATAGATCTGAAACAAATGAAGTGAATAAAGTGCCCGCAGCTCTTCCCGTAAGCAGCAGGGCAATGCGGCCCCTGCGCCTGCTCCCGTTTCCAAAGGCATCCCAGCCCTCCCTTTGAAATCCCCTGCATCCCTCCAGCTGTTCCACATATTTCAGGCTTCAGGCTCCCCCCAGGAACTGCTCCTTTAAGCTCTCCCGTCTGGTTTTCATCATGCCAGGATGCAAACGGGGACTTTTCCCAGGCCAAAGGTCTGCGATCCCTCGGGATGCAGACCTGGATCTTCCCGGTGTGGGAGCTGGGAACAGCCCTGCTGGTGGGGGCAGAGGATGGGAAACTCCAGTTTAAGAAGAACTCGAAATCCCAATATGCCAAGTTCATCCCAGAAAAGCTGCCAGGGAACTCACATCAGTGTGATCAGCATTTGGTCTGACCCGAGGAAGAGGCTGTGGAGATGCATTTCAGGAGTTTTTCTTTTTTTAGCTTGACACAGGAGCAGGAAAATATTTCCCAAATTCCCAAGGGACTCGGAAAGGCCAATCCCATATTTCACAGCGGCTCAAATAGGCAGGAACTTGTCAGATACTGAAATCATTCAGAAAATTTTCCCTTTGATCCCCAGCTAAGACAAAGAGTTGGTAACTGAGCTCCCCTGTGCTGTCAGCTCCTGGTGAAGCTGCAGATTCCCAGCTGGTGGGAAGCCTCTGCTTGGAAAACTCCCACTCCCCCTCCTCTGAGAATGCAGCAGTTTGAGCAAATAAAGCATTTGCTCTGGGTTTTATTTTTGGCTTTTGGTCAACAGCTGGTCCGTCCCTAATGAGTGAGCTGGGCTTTGATTTCCTGCCTGGAGAAGGGGGTGAGAAACGGGAGAGGATCTGGGTTAGAAATTTGACTCACACCAGTGATCCCAGCTGGGATTTACTCCCATTAGTCCTTTGCCTGGGGGCATGTCCCAAAGAGAGGCACTGGAACAGCTCAGGAACAAACATTAGGGGCCACAGGGGAACTGCAGGGGTGCCCAGAGAAAGTGAAGTCTCCAAGGAAAGGCACAGCACTGCCCTCCAAACTGGGCTCAGGGAATGGGATGGCAGTGGCTCTGTCGTTCCCCTTGTGCAATTTCTTAATCATCATCACAGAATCCCAGAATGGTTTGAGTTAGAAGTGGCCCTAAATCTCATTTTATTCCAGTCCCCTGCCCTGGGCAGGGACACCTTCCCCTATCCCAGGTTGCTCAGAGCCCCATCTGACCTGAAAACTTCCAGGGATGGGGCTTCTCTAGGAAACCTGTGCCAGATCCTCACAACCCTCACAGCCAGGAATTCCTTCCTAATACCCCATTCAAACTTGCCCTCTTTTCCACATCTTCTCCTGTTTCTGAGCATTTGAGCCCACTCCCACCAGTGGGAGATGGGATGCTGGTCCCAGTGGAATGAACCCATCTAATTCCTGCTCACCCAGGGGCAGGGATGGCCAGACCTCACCTGGGACACCAGGAAAAAACAGGTTCCTGCTATCCCCAGTGGCTCCCAGCAGATTTAGGCAGGAGGGCAAAGAGCTGCTGTGACCCTGAGTTTTGTGAGTTTTGCTTTTCCCCTGACGAGGCAGCAAGGGCGAGGGGAGCTCTTGGGAATGACAAACCTGGGAAGAAGCCTGCCCATCCTTCCAGAGGGACAGGGCTACCCCGAGGCCACCTCCAGCCTCCCTCCATGCTGTGTCCCACCCTGGGTGGCCCTCTGGAGGGACCACATCTGATTCACATCATCTCCCAGCTGAAAATCCCGTGTCAGGCACTTCCAAGGATGCAGCCAGGGGCTCCCTGGGACTCAGGACGAGCCGCAGGGTCCGGCTGGTGGCCGTGGGCAGCTGCTTCGTGTCCTGAATGTTTTTTCCTTTGCCATAAACAGGAGGAGAGGGTGGGAATGTGTCTGAGACAGGGAAATGATGGCAGGGAGGGAGAGGGATGTAAATCTTGCAAAGCACTGAAGTGCTGCATCCTGGAACTGGAGTGAGAACAGGGAATGTCGCTGCTGGGGGAAGGTGGAGGATGAAGAGCCAGGGTGTCACAGCAAGGCTGGATGTGGCCCTGGCACAGCATGGAGCAAAAGGAAGAGCCTGGCCCCAACTGCTCCCCCAGCACCCACATTGTCCCAAATATCCACAGGGCCTGGAAATGAGAGCCCCTGGAACCTTCAAGTCTCAAATGGTCCTTCAAGCCCTCTGTGACCAAGCAAATCAAAACGATGCCATTAATTAGGCAGAGTTCAAAAACAACCCTGCGGGATTTCCTGCCTCCTCCTACTCCCTTACAACAGTGCTACAAGGTGAGAAAAAGGGGGAAAAGCTCATAAAGCAGAATTAAGGGAAGATGGAGCATCCCTGATTAATCACTTTCCTCTCATTTTGAGGGACCCCCATCCTCCCCTGGTCTCCACACACCCCCAAAGCACAGGTCACCTTTCCCATCCCATGCATGCATCACATGTGAGCTCTCCGAGGTACACTGGGCTTCATTAAATTCGGGTCACTAAATTCCAGGGAAGCACCCAGGCAGTGGCAGGGATCCCTCACTGTCTGCACGGCTGCAGGAGCAGCTGCAGACACTGAGGAAGCTGAAATCTGGTGTGTAATAACTCCACCTAGAGGGAAAAAGGACGGGGAGAGAAGGGCCGCGGGTGAGCACAGCAGGGCTGAGCACATTCCCAATCCTGGCACGGAGGAGGGATCGCTGCCTGGACACAGGGATGGCCACTGGGACAGCAGTGGCATCATCACAGAATTGTGGCATTGCAGAATGGGTTGGGTTGGAAGGGACGCCAAAACCCATCCAGTGACACCCCTGCCATGGCAGGGACACCTCCCACTGTCCCAGGATGCTCCAAGCCCCATCCAGCCTGGCCTTGGACACTTCCAGGGATCCAGGGGGAACCCACAGCTTCTGTGGGCACCCTGAGCCAGGGCCTCACCACCCTCATAGGGAAAAAATATTTCTAATCTCTAATCCAAACCTCTCCTTGTTCAGTTTAAATGCTCTGTCCCTTAGGCATGTCTGAGACATCCATTCCCAGTGATCCCATGGCTGGCTCAGATCCCAAAGTCACCTGTCCCCTTCCAACCCCAGGAACAGCTGCCCCTCACTGGGGTCACACAGAAGATTCTTCAAGTCCTTCACTTCAGACACTTAAATACCTCCCTTCAATATATCCCCCAATGCCCATGGAAGGGGAGGGCAAGAGATCAGGGCTGAATTTCCTTTGGAGAAGCTTCAATCCTGAATTTAATGGAGCTCATAGAAACAAAATCTTTGGGAAACACAGCACTCCTTAAGTGTCCCACTGAGGGACATCAGGTGACAGCGTGTCTGAGCAAAAGCCATCTTGGTGCCACCTTGGTGGAAAGGAAGAAGGTAAAAGCTGCTATTTGCTCACCAATCCAGGAAAAACAGCTTCTGGAATCCACAGTGTGGTCATGTTGTACAGGAACATCTGTCATTCTGAGTGTTCTGCCTGTGGCTGATGAGAAAATGTCCTTTTATCCCAAATTTCTGGAGTCACCTGCAATGTGCACAGCCCTGTACCTGCAGCATTTTGGGATCAGAATCACCATTTGGGCTTCATTCCCCATTTCTCACTGTGCCAGATCTGATCCCAGCTCCAGGTTTTTGGGATGAGCAGATATTACTTTACTTCCCTAAAACAGGCACATCCAAAGGAGGGAAAGCCATAATTAAGTTTCTTCTTAGACCATTTTTTGTTTTATTTTTTAAGCCTTGGCTTGGACTCTGAGCCAGGATATTGGAGCATTAATAAGGGAAGATGTTGTCAGATTTAGGTAGGGATTTTCTCCACAAAAAAAAGTGGGTTTGGGATATGGACAGGAAAGATGGGAACACCTGAAGACACCAAACACTTCCAGCTTCCATGGATGCCAGGCTGGGGCTGCAACAGCCCTGTGGCTCCAAACACTTTCTGGGCAGTTAAATTCCATTTGGCTGCTTGCTTAAAGATGGGATAATTATTTCCATCAAGGCAGACACGGTCCAGATGCACTTCTCCTTCCATAACTGCACTAACACTATCCCAAACCCCAAGGAAATGCCATTTCCCAGGCCCAGGGGGCCATCTGGATGGCAGCAGAGCTTTGCCAGGTTTCCTCTTGACTTTATTAAGCTGGAGCAGGTATTTAGTTTCTCATTATTTGTCTGCAGGAAACTCTTGGGGAGACACAGCAGCATCTTTCTCTCCAGGAGATAAACAGGCATTGGATCCTCTGCAAAATCCAGCCTGGAGCTGCTTTGTGCAGCTCTTCAGACATTTCCAGCCCTCAGGATTTTGTGGCTGGATACAGCGCTGTCCAGGAGATGTTAAAAGAACCAAAGATCCCTGGGTATTCCAAGCCCTGAGCATGTTTCCAAAACAGAATGAAAACACTTTTATTGTGGCAAGGTTTGCTCCGTTCTTCCTGCCTTGTGTCATGCAGCCAAAGGAAAAGGAGAAACTTTTTCTCTCCTCATAAAGCAGGGTGTGTTCAGGCTCTGACATTTACATCAAACAAGTGCATGGCTCCCTTTCCCATCTTTCTGGCTCTCCTGTAGTCATGGATTTGTAATTTCCCTGCTGGAGCAGCCAAAGGAGATCACTTTGCTGGAGTTTTGGGGTTTTTTTCCCTGCTGCAGCAGAAAATGCCCCAGTGGAACTGGCAGGGAGGAGATGTGGAAATGAGGAAAGAGAGGAAAGGTGTTACTTCAACTTTCCCCTCGGTCTTCAACAGCCAAATCCTGGCCTTGGAGATAGCAGGGAGCTGTGGATTTTGTTAGCCTTGGAAAGAATTACTGAATATCCTGAGCTGGAAGGGACCCCCAAGGATCAGAGTCCAGCTCCAGGCCCTGCACAGACCCCCCAACAATCCCACCCTGGGCATCCCTGGCAGCGCTGTCCAAACACTCCTGGAGCTCCTGGAATGTCACCATTCCCTGGGGAGCCTGGGCAGTGCCAGCACCCTCTGGGGGAAGAACCTTTCCTAAATCCAACCTAACCCCTCCCCTGGCACAGCTCCAGCCCTTCCCTGGGTCCTGTCCCTGCTCAGCAGAGAAGAAGCAAAGCCCATTTCAAGTGTGGACTCAGCAGAGTGGCTGATCCCTGATCCAGATTTTCCCATTCTGGGAACACTAATCAATGTAATTGAGATGCTGGAGCGAGTCCAGAGGCCACCAAGATGATCAGAAGGATGGAGCAGCTCTGCTACAAGGAAAAGCTGGGAGAATTGAGATTGTTCAGCATGGAAAAGGCTTCAGAGTGACCTAACTGCAGCATCCAGTGCCTGAAGGAAGCCTACAAAAAACATGGTTAAAGACAATTTACAAGGGCCTGGAATGACAAGGAAGGTTTTCCCATCCAGATCATTCCCCTGCTCTGGTTTAGACTCTTGCCACTATAAAACCCACAAATGTTTTTGTCAAACCTGCAAAAAGTTTTGTCAGCACCTGTGGTAGAAAACAGGACAGCTCTGGTCTCCAGGACTGACAAACTCAGCCTTGCTGGGGCAGAGCCAGAGTTTTAACCAAAATAAAGGATTTTCCCCTCATTTTTCAACATTCCACTGCTGCACAGGAGCACAGGAGGTCAGAAGCTGAGAAACACACAGAGGACACTGCTCAGCTGTTAAATTCCAAATTCATCTTCTTGGTTGGGATGTCCCTCCACAACAATTGCTGCAGTCTGGGATAAGGATTGTCCAAAAGTCGCTGAAATTCCAGGACCTCTAAGCCTCAGTGGGGAAAGCTGGGCTGACCCCATGTGGCCATGGCCTTGTTATGGAGTGGTTTCGATTTTAAAAAACATTGACTTTCTACACTTACTTACACAAAGTTTAAAACCTACCTCAAACCCATAAAAATCTTCCCATTGAGGAGAAGGCACTGCTGAAGAAGTTAAGCTAAATCTCAGTCTAGTGTGTGTCATTTTTCAAACCATGGAAATGTGGCCATGCTCCCAGCGTCCCTGTTCAAAGCAGAACAATGGAATATTCATTTTTAGCATGGATGGGGGACATTCCCAGTCCTCTGAATCCCTCAAAACAAATGAGAAGGGATAGGAGGGGAAACTCCCAGCCAGTTTGTGTCTTTCCCTTGCAATAAAAGGTTAAATATTGCAGTGGCTCTTCTGGCTGCAATCTGGGAGCTTCGCCCCCAGATTTTGGGTGTGCCTGGACTGAGGGAGGTCGGTGTGTGTGTCATCTGGTCACTCTGGGCCTGAAGAAGTCAAAAATAAGGAATGTTGATTGTTTCCACGGTTACAGAATGATTCATTCTGATGGTAAAATAACAGGGGAGACACATGGAAAAATGAGCATCATGTCTCAGAAGTGTTTTGTGTCATTATTGCGTTCACCAGTTCTCCTGCTGCAGGCTACACGCGTGCCCTGACCTCAGATATTTGTAAAACTCTCTTGAGATGATCCCAAAGTTGGGATTTTTTATTGAAAAGGAATTAAAACCCCTGACTTGTAAAGTCTGTCAGGCTTGGAGGTTGAACAAGGCCCGTCCCAGCAGAACAAGTCTTGTCCAAGCATAGAAATGGAGCCTCCAATAATAATCTCATTGAGATAAAAATTATTAAAGTGAGGGTCTGGGGGGACAGGACAAGAGGCAATGGCTTTAAATTGTTAGAGGATGGGTTTAGATGGGATATTACGAAGGAATTGTTCCCTGTGAGGGTGGGGAGGCCCAGGGTGCCCAGAGCAGCTGTGGCTGCCCCTGGAGTGTCCAAGGTTGGACAGGGCTTAAAGCAACCTGAGATAGTGGAAGGTGTCCCTGCCCATAACAGGAGCTGCAACAAGATGATCTTTAAAAGTCCTTTCTTACTCAACCTAGTCTGGAATTCCATGATTCTATAATTCCAAATTCATCAAAAGCCTCAGCCTAGGCGCCCCTGAGGTGGAGCGAGGGGTGTGTGTGGGAGCTGAGGCCTGTCATGCCTCGCTGCCCTCGCCCCTCTACTCGCAGAGCACACTGAGGCTTCTTTGAGGGTGAAAAGCCATTTCAGGCGGCGGGAAGAGAGGCGGGAGAGCCAAGCCAAACCCG
>VXBR01020414.1:120960-137720 GCA_013400215.1 Cisticola juncidis
GGTACCTCTGGTTTAGATCTATATAATTATAAATAGCTATATAGATCTCTTTTTATATATATATAATCAAATAATATATATATATTAAAATAGCAGTATTTGGACACATAGTTGATTAATACTGGAGAATCTCAGAGTGGTTTGGGTTGGAAGGGACCTCAAAACCCATCTCATTCCAATTCCACCCCTTGCCATGGACAGGGCCACTTCCACTATCTGAGTTTGCTCCAAGCCTTGTCCAGCCTTGCCTGGAACACATTCTGGTTTTTGGTTGTGGTTTTGTGGTTTTTTGGGTTTCTTTGGGTTTTTTTTCGTTTTCCTTTCCCACCCTCAGGATTTGTCATGATCAGTCCTAACAGCACTACCAGCTTCTCCAGAGGTTGAATGTTACCTCTTCCCTGCAATTTAATTTTTTGGCTAAGCCCTTTCCCACCCTCAGGAAGAGATCTCCAGCTCCTTCCCTCTGCCTCTCCTAAGCTGGACAAGGCAATTTCAGCACCTCAGTGAGCAGCTGTGGATTCCCAAAGATTTGGGTGTTGCAGTTTTGTGTTTGAACCTGGGAAATAAAAATAATAATTCACCCTTCCACTTCTCCTTCCAGCCCACAGTGAGGGACCCTGCTTCCAATTCCTGCCTTCAGTTCAACCCTCAAAACCAAATATTGAAACACCTCCTGGCAGTGAAACTACAGCAGACAGACACAGGAAGTTTTAAATAGACGGCTTAGTAATAGATCTGGGGAAAATTAAATCTCAGAATCCCTTAGGATCTGACAGGCAGACGGAGCTCAATGACTGTAAAAGGCACCAGGAGGGGGTAATGCCAGGAAATAAACTGGATTGATGAAAAATCCTTAGTCATGGAGCTTGTCAGTAAGAAGGGAGTGTTCCCAGGACCCCAGGGAGAACAGAGCCAGCACGGAGCAGCCTGAGGGATGAATCAGTGCCTTCCATCTGGGTTTCATCCCTCCCCTTCCCCAGGGAGCTGAAACAGAGAGGGATTCGATGCCTCCCAGCCCATTCCAGCAGCAGCTCGTGTCTGGCAGTGTCTGGGGGCTCTGCAGGGCCAGGCAATGCTGCCATGGGGGAGCCTCGTGCTCCAATGGCTGGGAATGCATTTCCCACCAGCCCCAGAGCGTTCCTGTGTGCAGGGTGAGTTCAGAGCAGGAACAAACCCTCTGCAACTGCAACACCACTCAGTGCAGCTCTCCAGGAGATAAATCACTTCCTTTTTCTGGCTGAGAAGTCCCTAACCAAGGCATCACACTATTTACTGCAGGTTTTTCTCCCCCTGAAGGAATTCCGCCGCTCCATTGCTGCTGTGGCTGGCAGAGGGCATCAACAAGAACAGGAATGTGCTGCTGAATGCTCTGATCCCAAAATCCCAATTTTTTCCCTGTTAAAAAAGTCTGCTAACCCAGCTCAGACTTCCCAAAGACACAAGTTTTTCTATTTACTGCACATTTTTTCCCCCTGAAGGAATTACGCTGCTCCATCACTGCTGTGGATGGCAGGGGGTATCAGCAGGAACAGGAATGTGCTGCTGAATGCTCTGATCCCCAAATCCTCAGCCCATTTTTTCCCTGTTAAAAGAGTCTGCTAACCAAATTCAGACTTCCCAAAGACACAAGTTTTTCTATTTACTGCACATTTTTTCCCAGCTGAAGGAATTATGCTGCTTCCTTGCTGCCATGGGTGGCAGAGGGCATCAGCAGGAACAGGAATGTGCTGCTGAATACTCTGATCCCCAAATCCTCAGCCCATTTTTTCCCTGTTAAAAGAGTCTGCTAACCAAATTCAGACTTCCCAAAGACACAAGTTTTTCTGTTTACTGCACCTTTTCTTCCCCCCTGAATGAATTATGCTGCTCCCTCACTGCCATGGATGGCAGAGGGCATCAACAGGAACAGGAATGTGCTGCTGAATGCTCTGATCGCAAAATCCTGAGCCCATTTTTTCCCCTGTTAGAAGAGTCTGCAAACCAAGCTCAGACTTCCCAAAGACACAAGTTTTTCTATTTACTGCACATTTTTCCCCTAAGGAATTACGCTGCTCCCTCACTGCTGTGCGTGGCAGAGGGCATCAGCAGGAACAGGAATGTGCTGCTGAATGCTCTGATCCCCAAATCCCATTTTTTTCCCTGTTAAAACAGTCTGCTAACCAAGCTCAGACTTCCCAAAGACACAAGTTTTTGTAACAGCCTTGCTCAGTCACCACAGAGCTCCCAAATCATTCCAGCCCTTTTAAGCAACAAACATTGGGAAATAAAGCAGAAGCAGAACCAGGGCTGCTTGCACAACCTCTGTGCTGCTGAGACAGGAGAGTTACAGCTGCACAAACCACCCTGACAGTGCCCAATGTGAAAAGCTTAAAGCACCAACAAGTGTTTCCTCAGCTGTGTCTAAGGTTTTACAAAAGCTGAGGTGAATCCTTTAAGTCTTAATCCCATTATGGGCACTGCCCTGGGCCTCAGCTTTCAAAGACAAATCCAATTTTTACCTCAAATGATGCCATTGTTGCCTTGCAGCAGCAACTACTCCTTGAAAACCAGTTTGAGGATGTTCTAGGTGGTTCAACTTGAATTAACCTTTATGTTCCTAAAGCACATTTCTGCCACAAGACATACTGAGAACAAGGTGAATTTTAGCAAACTTTTTCTTTACTAAAGTCTCTTGTTATAAATTACACAAATAACTTTATAAACAAATCCCCCCCCGCTTGCATTTTGTTTAAAGTAATAACTTTATATCATACAAATAAAGAAATTTCAAGTATGAAAAGTGCATTATTGCAATAATACCTCTTTGCAAGTCCAAAAATCTTGGTTTAGAATAAAACTGTAAAGTGTAAAAAAGGAGTAAAACAATCAGTGCCATCTATTCATTCAAGAAGTCCAACATCTTAAAAATGATGCTTAGTGTGTTGCAGAGGCAGACTTACATCTGAAAGCAACATGTAATTGAAAAGAAGCTATGTGTGTTCATTTTGCATTAATTGTTTTGTGTTTTGTTGTTTTTTCCCCTAGTTTTCTTCACCTTTCTTGGCAGGAATTCTCACTACACCCAGTGCTTGTCCTCGGCCATCACCCGTTCTGTGCTGCTGCCACCTGCATGGTGCCAAGATCTTCATCCTCCTCGTGCATCCTCTTCAAACTCCCTGCAGGAGGGGAGAGGGAGCTTCAGCCACGGGAAAACAGGAGATTTAAACACTTCACACTGAAGGTTAAACCCAGCTTGCACACAGAAACCCTTCCCAAGAGTTTGGGGTTGTGCTTGTTTAAAAATCCCCTCAGCCCCAGCAGGAGAAGCTGCTCACCTGTGCTGCCAGGTGGGACTGAGAGGGATCTCTCCAGCTGCAGAGGTGACATCATCTGGATGGTTAATTTTGCTAGATAGATGGCTTCATATTCCTGCAAAGGGCCAAAAGCATTGATTGGAATTACTCTGGCATCAAACTTTGCTAATTCAGAGTGTGTCTGATATTCAGGCACAGATTTGGGAGGAGGAAAATTCTTTGTTGCTTTGATATGAATGACAAAAACCATCAGGAAGTCAGGGGAAAAGAAAAGTTCAAGGATGACTAAAGAAATGGTTTTAAGGAACAAACAACATTTCCTTTGCAGCTCCTTCAGCACCAGCCAAGACATTTCAGAGCCTCTTAATCACTGCACAAACCAGGATTTTTATTTCTCCTCCATTCCTGGATTTGCTTTGTCCAAATAAGTTTTAGGAGCTGAGGTGCCCACTCATCTTCCTCCCAAGCTTTACTCCAGCTCCTGACATTTCCTTGAAGCATATTTGTGTAAATGTCTGTTTGGCAGGAAGATGATTCATTAAATGGCTTTTCAGTTATGATCAGGAATATTAAAAAAAGTCACCTGAAGTTGATGGACAAATCCAGCATTAGGATTAATACAGAATCTTCTTTCTTGGACATAAGTAAATGCATCCCTGAAAAAGAGGAGAAAACACTCGAGTGAAAAATATATCAAAGTCTCAGTGGTTTGAGTCTTCCTTCAGATTATTAATTTTTCAGCACTGCAGAACCTCTAAACTCTCCCCAGAACTGGTTTTTACAACTGGAATTGCTTGCTCAAAGCAGGAAGCAGCAGTTGTACAATTCTGATTGCCCACCCCAGTGCTCAGCTCACTGTCCTGTTCAACCCAGGCTCAGACCAGCCCTGGGGCCTCTCCCCAGAGGAGATTTTAAGATTTTATCCATGGATGGAGGTTGATGCCCTGATCTCCTGAGCAGCAGGTGCTTGATTCTTAAATAAAAAAAGGGTTTAAACACAACTGCAGTGAAGTGAAATGGAATAATCAGCCCCTGGTAGAGTCCTGGGTAAGGCACTGAGACTGAGTGAAAACACAAAAAAATCATTATTCAAGATTATTATTATCCAAAATCATTATTCACTCACATTAAAAATTAAATTAAAACCTGAATTGCTCTTCTTACCTGTACTTCACCCCAAATGTTTCCATTATGTATGCAATAACTAAGGCAGCACTGGAAAAAAAAAACAAATACAAATCAGTAAAATATCTTTCATTTTCAGTTTAAAAGTATTCATATCAGGATGGATCATTTCCTACCTTCTGGAAATCCCTGCATTCCCATGGACAAGAACTTTTCCTGAGAAGGAAAAAAACCCCAAATGAACCATGTTTGTACAAACTGAATAAAATTCTTTGAAATGTGGTTTTTCCTTGTGATGGAGAATGAGGCAGCAGCAGGGCACATCCAAGAAAAACAGGAGTTGTGTCCCTTTACCCTGAATTTCTAACCCCACCCTGTCCTTTGGGATACAGAACTGGAATTCCTGCTCCTGTGAGGACTCAGTGACAGAATGGCCACAGATTTCAGGTCCTACATTAGAGAGGGGACAAGAAAACCTCATGCACAGAACTCAGGTGTGTTTCAAGTGAAAAAAGCCCAAACCAGAGGTTGATTTTCCAGTTAGAGGCAAAAGGAAAGAACACTTTGCTCTGATTTTGCCTAACAGACAAAACCAAGCATAATAAACCCCAAAATTTAAGAAAAGCTCATATTTAAGAGCCTCTAATATATACCCCTAAGTTAGCATTAAAGCTTTAACAACACCTTAATAAATGAGGGAAAAGTTAATATAATTTTACCTCCACTTTGTAAACTTCCATCAATAAATTCTTTAGTCTGAAAAGAAAAAAAAACAACACAAGACTCAAACTTTCAGATTATTTTAAGTGCAAGTAGTAGTAACACCTAAATTTGGTATAATTCTGATATCAGTCTTTATTTACAGTAATAATAATGCACCTTTATGCAGATTTAAACCTCATTTCAATTGGACATTTGTGTTTCTCTTGTACTTTAAACTATTCCTAAAATTGTTAGTGCAAAACAAGTGAAGGCACTGTTGGGGTTTTTGGTGGAAGAAGGAACAAAATGCTTTTGTTCAGTTGCAAACTGAATTAAAATAAAGATACACAGCTCAAAACTAGGTGTTTTTTCCAATAATGGGCATTGCTTAATTTACAAGTAACTTTTTAATCCCTCTGCAGCAAATAGGTTTTAAGAGACTGTAAAACTTAGTTATTATTTTGAATTTGATACAAGAAATGTAAATATTCTTGAGCTCAAAGAGCAATTTTCCCCAGACTGCCCCATGACCAAATCTCCTTTTTGAGGCCAGTCTTTTTTAATTTTAATTTCTTTTTTTTAATACCATAACAAGAAGCAGCTCTTACAACTCCACCTGTTTCCAAAATTGTAAAAAAGAGTTAATTACACTTATGAAAGTGTCACTAATAAAGTCAAGAGCTGGCAGCACCTCCAGGTGTTTCAGGCTGAGTATCCCAAATGTGTAATTGAAATTTGCCAGTTCAGAAAACTCCTGGGCAATCCCCAATCCATCCACTCACCATAGGGAAAAATCGGATTATATTCTCCACTGGATTATCTGCTATATCCAAGACTAAATACCTGCAATGAAAATTTACTGTGAGTTCACAACACCACAGAGCTGCTCCAACCCCTCCACCTGCAGGAGGAACCCAGGAATTAAGGAATTTAATTAATTCATTAAAGCCCCCTGGCTTTAATTCCTGCTCTGAACTCCAGAAATTCCATCAGGAACCTCGGGAGGAATCTCCTCCAACACCCCCTGACAGATTTCCCCTCCCAGAAACCACTTAACACCTAAAACAGTCACTGCAAACTATGGATAATTCCAATTTACAGATTCATTCAAGATAAATAAAATTCATGGTTTGCATTTCAAGTCTTTCTGCACCTCAGCACATTTTTCAAATGATTCTGACAAAGTGAAAATATTTGGAAAGAACACACTCACACACACAAAGGAATCTTGATTATTTCTCACCTAAATAACTGCTGGAAGTTTGGTTTAATAAAATTTGCTTCAATGTTTTGCCGTATGCATATTACATGGGTTATTCCATGTTTCTGGAGTATAGGTAGCTGTGGAGAAAGGAAAAAATAACTTTTTAAAATTACAAATTCGTCTGTTAGACAGTAATAAAAAGAAAAGCTGCACTTAGATACAAAATAGGGATATATTAGGGAAAATCTGAGCTGGTTTTCTAGAATTCAGAGGGTGCAAAATGTTGTTTTTCCAGAAGAAAAACTGAGAAAAAAGGAAGATACTCAATGAACTTGTTTGTCTCTCCCCACCTTTCACTTTGCCTGAAATTTCAAGTCCCTGCATGAGGGAGGAATTTGCAGCCAGCACTGGATTCTTGCTGGAATCAGACCATGAAAATAAGATCATTTAAACCAGAAGGCAAATTTGCAAAGCCTGAGCAGTGTTTGACTTTATTGAAGATTTAATTTTCTTTGTTTTAATGTCTGTGTGGAAGTGACCAGTTCCATTTGTCTTGCAACACTTAGCAAAGGAAACAGGAACTGCTGAAGTGTCTCAAATGGATTAAATTTTCTAAGAATAATTATATTTAAGACTCAATTTTAATACAAATAGCTCAGACCATCCCACAAAAGCACCACATATTCCTTCCACTCTGGCATTTTTCACATTCCAGTTCAGAACTGCAACCAAATTTACACCTCTATAGATACACTTGAGCAGATCTCCACAGTAACAAATCAAATCACCACAGCAAAGCTTCCCTGTGAGAGAATATTCTGAAAATCATACCTTGCTTTTCATAGCTGAAGAATATGGGCCTAAAAATAACCCAGGTAAGATTTCCTAGGAGGCAGAGAAGAACAGACATTTAATACCAACTCCAAATGATTTGAAATAACACATTTCACTCACCTCAGAACACGGCCATGGACACAAATAATTTACATATTCCTGAAATGTGTAATCAATCTCATTTATAGCAGGACAAGGGGAAAAAATGGTTTGGCAGGATAAAAGAAACATGATCCTGGTGCTGGAGATCTTATTTTGGAGCAGGAACTTGATTTGGACTGAGTTCCAGGTTGACTCCTGCATCTCACCCAGCCCCACATCAAGTGAACTCTTAATTTGGTTTATAATCCTGTCTTGTAATTATTCCAAACTGCTCTCATGAAAAGAGAAATTCTTCAGAATTTTCAGAAAAGAGAAATTGCTCTCATGGAAATTCTTCAGGCTTTGGCCTAGCAGTGGGAAAATATCAGTTTTTAACCATTTATGTCCCCACCAATGAAGACATGCAGGTATGTAGATTTTATTTTGTGCAAAGGTCTGACTGACACCGTGGTGGGGAAATTTTAATTGTCCATCCCACTGGAGTTGGGATTCAAGTTTAAATTCCAAGTTTAAGGTACAAGGCAAAGCTCTGCTACATTTTTAGTAATCATCTAAAAACATTCAAAAAGACAAAAATGGAATATTTGGGATTTCTGTTTTAGTATCTGCACAACAGAGATGCAAACACACCTGTATTCCAAGCTGGAAAAGCCTCACCTTAATTAACTAATTAATTCTGTCTCCTCCTATGGTGCTGCCTGACACTTTACAGGTAAATATTGATTTGATACCAGCTCTTTTGTTTTCCTCATTAAATGCTCCATGTGTTTGGCCTCAAACAGTAAATAAAAGTGTCCTACCTGCATCTCTCTCCTCATGGGATAGGTCCAATCCTAAAAAAAAAAAAAATTTAAAAAATAATTATATATACAAGAGAGAAAAACATTCAGGCAGAGATGTGTACATGCACTTTATAGAAAATAATCACAAATTCTGTACAAGCTCCCTGCTGCCTTTCCACATGGATGCCAGCACACCCAAGTGCAAGGAACACTATTTGGAAAGTTAAAGTGAAGAAACCTCAAGTATTCCACAAAGAATCCTTAAGGCTGGAAAAGATCCTAATCAGCTGTACATCCACACCTCGACAAACTTCCCTCTGAAGTGAGGAGGGGGAAAAGAGAAAGGAAAAAAGCTTTAGAACATTCTGTACTGGTCAGAGAAGTAAAAGAATTCCTTTGGCTGATGCATTCCTGCAGCCACTGAAATAACAGAAGATAACAAGTGGAGCAGGTAACTCCCTTAAAATCCACACTGCCCCACCTAATCTGAATGAATATTCAGGATTCAGCTTCAACAATTCCAGAAATTTGTGCTCCCCATGACCACAGCTCTCAGAGTTACAGCTCCCTGAGATTCTCCTCGGGGTTGCTGTTCTGAGGTTTTTTGTCTTCTTTTTGCCCTGAGTGTTTCACACCGAAGCCAGAGCAGACAAACTGAGTCCCCAGTCTGTGTTTCCAAGGCTGTTTATTCTTTATTGTCTTTCAGTTCTGTCCCAGCTCTGCCAGGCCTCCCTGGCAGGGGCATTAACTCAGTTCTGTCTCAGCTCTGCCAGGCCTCCCTGGCAGGGGCATTATCTCAGTTCTGTCTCAGCTCTGCAGGGCATCCCCAGCAGAGCAGGGTACGCGGGGACTGGGGCAGATCAGAGGGTCCCAGACCCTTTGTACCATTCCCTGACCCAACCACCGTCCAAAATGAACTTTTTATTTACAGAATTTTACCAATGCCCACTACCTATGCTAACATGTCATTTCTACTCTANACAGCACAAGCCACCAGTGAGTCTCCACTATTCCCCACCCCACGGTGGAAGAGAGGAGACTCCTCACACAGTAAATAAAACCCTCTGTCCATGATCCTGTGGGTCATTTACAGCTCCCTGCACACAGGACTGGGAGGGTTCAGCTCCCATTCACCACCAGCAGTGCCCAGAGCAGGCGCCAGGATCAACATTTGCAGCCTCTGCTCCACTCTGCAGCTCTGCCAAAGCTGAACAGAAAACTGCTCAGGCACAGACTATTCCTGTCTCCCTTCCCTGCAACTCCCACTGGCCTCTATTAACAGGCTCTTACTCATTCCTTGACCCTCACACATGAAGGAGTTGGAGCTCAGATCCCAGTTACCATCTGGAGGTAAAAAAAATAAGGGACTAGTCAAATATATCCAATGGGCTGCATACATTTGTTTACATAACTCTGTTGTTTGATTCACACACACACCAGCAGCTAAGAAAAAAACTTCCCCTATGTTCTGATGTCCTCAAAAGAATGGGGAAGTTAAAACTCCAAATATTCCAGCTGGGAAGGGAAGTCTGGATTACAGCAGGAAGGATCCCTCAAACTGCACCACTGTTCACCTGAGCACCTACACTTGTCCCAGTAGCATTAATTTCACATTAAACCTCTTTTTACCAACACAATAAAAATCCTGTGCTTCCCTCAGACACCCCCACAGTGCACAGGGAGGATTTTCCAGCTCTTGGTAGTGGAATTAAGAAGGATTTTAGTATCAGTAAGGTTATTCTGGAAAAGAAAGCAAACAAACATTAAGTCACTCCAGACAACCCTTTGGATAGCACCTAAAGTGGCAGCATAAACAGGGAAATAAAAGACATTGAAATGGGATTTGCTGAAAACACAGAAGTAGCTAAATTACTTCTGCATGTTCCAGCTGGAATAATAAATTCCTGGAAGCAGAAAGGAGAAATGCTGTGACAAAAGGATGATATTTACAGAACTGTAGCCTTTGAAGGGTGACCTGAGAGAGTTCAGCACAACTTTCTCTTTTTGCACAACAAAAGCATCATTCAGCCCTCAAAAATCCAGAAAACCCCAGGTTTGTCCAAGTTTAAAACCAAGCCTAAGAGCAATAAACTCTGAAAAGCTTAAACTGAACTCCAGGAATATAAAAGCACTTTAGTGGGTTTATTCCTCTGTTTGTAGAATTTAGAAATCTTAATCTGGAGCACAATGAAAACACAAATTCATCACTGTTTAGGCTTAACAACACATTGCAAATATTCCTTTCAAACATATCAGAGGCAGGAATTTTTGAGCCCCAATAGCTGTAAACTGTGCAAAATAAATAGGCAAGAATTGAGCAATGCAAGTCCCAAAAGACAGCACAGATGTTCTGAACAAAAAAAATATCACTACAGGCCCCAGACATTGGTTTTCAGTGCCCTCCAAGAAGCCAGAAAGGTACAGTGTCCAATGGGATTTAGTCTGCAAAATAATTTGAAAGACAGCCTTTAAGGAAAATATTTAATCTGAGACAAGTACACAAACTACTGAAAGAGTGATTTTGGTGACTGCTGACAGCCCTTCAAGGCTTTGGAAACCAACAATGCCAGATTATTCAAATGTTATGCAAAGTTATGTAAAAAACCCAATCTATTAATGGAGGCTGAAGCCAAGCACAGGTTCCATTTTAAGGAATTCATTCATCAGCCAGGTTTTCCACAGTCTGGAGCAAATAACAACTGAAAGCTTCTCTTTTGATCAGATCAAATGCAAGAATTTTGCTAAGAAAACAAAGGGTGATGCCAGAGGTGGAGGGAAGAACAGCATTCCTTGCTCCAAGGATTTGGGAGGTTCTCCAGAACAAGTGACAACTCACTGGAAAACTCAATCATCAATATTTGCAAATATTACAAAGAGATGGAGTGAAAAAATAACCCCTAGAACTCCAGAGGTTTAAAGGTGAGCCACTCCCCTCTGACAGATCTCAAACATGCAGGACAAGGGGGAATAAAGCACATTCCAAAGCCCTCCCTTCCCCATCCAATCTCCAGCTGAAATAAATGAAACTGTGAATTAATAGGTAAGACTTGTCCACACTATAAAGAGCTTCTTGGTATCCAATATCCAAACTCCATCACAAGCAGCTCTGCCAGCAGTTAATAATAAATAATAAAATAACCCAAAATAATGGATTATTTTGTCCATATTTTGCCACAGCTACACCTCTTCTTCCTTAGAACAGTTTAATGGCAAAAAGTGACGTGGAGTTTTTTTAATAAGAGTGATCTTGGCTAGGACTTAATCTAAAAAAATTATATTATGATTTTTTAAATTAGTTTACCAGCTCTGACATTGATACTCTGTACCAAAGCAAAGAGTGTGGTTTTTAAACACAAAATCAAACCTGCCTGTGCCTCTCCAGAAGGAATGCAGGGAAATTAATCCACGTGACACAGCTTAACTGGTCCCTCTCTGACAGCTGAAGTCTGCAGACCCATCTGATTTTCACACATAAAAGGACAGCCCCAGCCTTTGTCAAAGCTCAGCTCTGGCTGAAAAGCAAGCCCAGTTTGGATGGGTCAATTCCTGCTGCTTTATAATTAGCAAAGCCTGCAAACCACAGGCTGGCCCAGGTGAAGGGAGGAGCTCTCAGAGACGCTGCAAAAACCACCAGGACAAAAAATCAAATAGTTAGAGGAGATGACATCAGGGAATCTCTTCTAGATTTTCACTGCTGCCTTTCACCTGCTCAGCATCACCCACCCCCTGCAATGACTCCTCCTCAGCTCCCAGGAAAACCCCTCTGAGCATTCCAGGTCTAACCCTTTCCCAGCTCCCACACAGCTTTTTTGTTGTTGATTTACAGCATCACTTTCTCCTCCCATCACAGTCCATCCCAGCAGGACTCCTGCACGATGGATTGTGCACCTCAAACATCCAGGGCTGGCAGAATCTCCTGCCTGAAGCTGTTTCCCTGTAGAAATCCAAGCCTCTCCTCCAAAGCTGCTACAAAGTTCTCCCACAAGCTGTGAGGTTGGAGCAGCAGAAATTTTACAGCAGCACCAGCCAGGGGCTCTGACCTGCTCTGGCCGAGTGAGCTCCTGGCTCTGCCTTCACCCACTGCACAGAAAATTCAAATTACAGCCTGACCCAGCCATATCAGAGCACTCCAGGACAGGACTGCACCATCATCCCCCTGCCCAGGCTGCAGCCTGCACTGGGGCTGATCCCACAACAATCCCCTCCACACAAAAGCTGGAATTCCCAGGAAAACTGAAGTGTCATTCACACCATGAGATGAGATCACACCTCATGTGATGAAAGCATTTGAAAGCATTTTGCACATTTATTTTACACAGCCCAACAAAGTGGAGGAGAGGGGTGTTATCATCAAAACACAAAAATCTAAACTATTTGTAAAATGGAAAAACTGCAGGAGAAATCTTGAAATAGTAAAGCAGTAGCAGAGCACACTCACTTGCCATATTTTAATAAGAAAGCAGACAAATTAAATGAGGCACTGAAAGAATATTCAAGGAAAATATTTGAGTATCACTGAAACTTGTCATGTCTATCACTCTGAAATGTGGTACTTAAGAGCCTCAAAATTAGCTACAAACAGGAATGAAGTGAAACGTTGTGTGTTCAGTTTCAGTCATGTTTGGTGTTCTTGGACAGTTATATTAAAAATAATGGGGATTATTATACAAATAGAATTATTTCAGCTGGAAGGGACCTACAACAATCATTTAGTGCAACTTCCTGACCAGTGCAGGCTCAAATATATATACACACTTTAGCCCAGGTAGAAATCCTGGTGCAAATCTAGAAAATACATAAAATTAAACCAAATCCTTTAATTCCCTGAAGGTGTGAGTGTGGCACTACCACAAGCAGAGCTAAAGGAATCCTTGGACAGTGCTGCTGTCCCAAAAGTGGCTGAGGGCTGGAGAAAAGGGCAGGAGAAAGGGGAGGTGACACTGCCACCCTGGCACAGCTGCTCCATCCCAAGGCCACCACACTCAGGATGTTTTACAGGGAATTCTGTGTCTGTCAAGAGCACTCAGACAATGGGAAGGCCCCACCAGAGACATTTTTGCTGTTGAAAATACAAAGGAATACAAAAGCAGGAAGGTGGAGAAGAGGAATAATAGGAGGTGGGAATGACAGAGCACATGGAGGAAGGAAGGAAGGAATGAAGGACGACAGGGAAGAAATGTTATTTTAGCAGAGAGAACCATAACTGAGAGAAAATGATAAAAGGTAAAACTAAAGGAAAAGTTGAAATGGGAAGTAGAAATAAAACAATTCCTATTTTCCCTATTATCTAACACTGGTCCCAAAGACACCTCATTAAATACTATCAGCACACAGAAATCAGCAGCACTGATAAAAACTTCCATCATGTAATTTTTTTTTTCCCAATAAAATTGGGAATAAATCAGTGGAGGCAGAATCCTTCAGCAAACAGGAAGCACAAAGCCAAGTGAAGTGCCACACTCACAGAAATCATCAGAATTGTTTATAAAGGTCCAGGAATGGCCTTTTCCATGCCCCTCTTTTTTTAATTCACGAGCTGGGCTATACTGAGCCAATGCTCGTGTAGCTAAAAACCCCCAAAATGCCTTAATTCCCAAATTCTGCAAACTGCTCTGTGTGGATCCCACCAGGTCCCCCCTGGATGGGAGGCACAAATTAATCAGGGCTGAGACACTGCTCAACCTCAGCTGCCACAGAGCACTTTCCTGATTTATGCAAAGCAGTCTGAGAGTATCCCACAGAGCTGTGATCAAAATCTGTCACCTGATTTACATTTCCCAGCACAACACAGCACTTGTTCTCCATTTTTTGGGCTCTATTATGTGGGCAGGTAAAATAATTCTAATGACACAGGCTTCCTACTTATTTTAAAGAGTCTGCAGAGGAGAGGAAAAGCTGTGTTTTAAGGGGTTTGTTTGTGTTGCCTATCAAAAGTGAGAGTAAAAAAAGTTTGAATAGATTTGTTCCACCTTTAGATGGGCTGCATCACTTCATAGTTAAAAAAAGCAGTCAGAAATACATTAGCATTTCAGACTAAATATAGCTGTCAAAAATGTAAATTTCTTTTTTAGAAAAACCCCATGTGCTAAAAAGAACTCAGCTTTTATGCATAATAAAAAGGCAAATATGTCTGCTTAGTCAATAGGCTGCTAATTTAATTACAAAACCCATGGAGAGTCCTAAAAAAATTCTAAGTACACCATGAATACTTGGTTTGCTCAGCCTGATTGCAAGCAAATATGTTTTAACAAAGAAATAAACTGGTAATTGTTGCTGTGTTCTCATTATATATATATGCTATTTTTTTATTGTTTAAAATTTAATGGGAAAATAATTTCTATTAAATTCCTTCAACTTTTCCAGTCCTTACTGACCTTCTTTCCAGAAGTACTAAGATGTCTCAGTACTAATAAGCCAACATGTGCTAATTGTTATTAACCTGACCCCTTTTAATGGGTTTTTAGCTGTATTTTTTCCTCCCAGTATAAACCTGTAACACAGAACTTCTGAAAATTAAGGAAGTTTGAGACCTGACCTTGGAAAAGATGCTGATTTTAGGAAAAAAAAAATCTAAGCTTAGAAATAAATGGTTCCACATCACATATAATCACTATTACTCATAAAACTGAGATATTCACCATCACCAGACTGTAAAAGAACACACAGTACACAGAAATTCACAGAAAACCAGAAAAGCTTTGCCAGAATGATGAGTTCCAGGTTTTCTGGCATTTCCCAAGCTCCCAAAAGTATCAACAGCCAAAGAGGTTTAAAAATCCAGCAATCCCAAAGGCCACACTATGGATTAGGGACAAGGCAAACATCATCCAGGCTGGGAAAGTGACCTATTTATTTATCCAGAGCACATCCCAGTCAATCCAGGCTGCTCTCAACACTCTCCATGTGCCAGGATGCAATGGGATGCTGTGCAGCCAACCAGTGATTTGGCTTTATTTTTAATTATTATTATTATTATTATTAAAGTTGTGACATGGTTACAAGTGTCAGCTCACTTGAACTGAGTTAAAGAAGTGACAAAGCTGCACTTTGAGCATCAGGAAGTCACTCAGGGATTCCCCAAGTTCTCCCTCCTCCCCCTCCCAGCTTCTCGAAATCAAATCTGCCAAGCCAGCATTAAACCATCCATCACCAACTTCCTGGAATATTAGGGATTAATATTCCTCATTAAAGGCTCCTCATTAAAGAGCTCCTGGCTGCAATGCACAAGAGAGGATCTTCTGCTTTCCAGGAAAATCTACATTTTGTGGGCAGAATGATTTTAGTTCCCTCATAAGAACTGGGCTTAAGTCTCCTACACTTCGCTTTTAAAAGTTTCCTCCACAAGAACTTTGACATTCTCCACTGGTTTTCACTTTCCTGTTTCCTCCACATACTCTAACTATTTATTATCTTGTATTCAGAGCTTGGAATTTGTTTACTTGATCTTCATTAAGGTCAAGTCTGACACAAATGTATCATATTGGGAAGAAATTCTTACAGTTTTTGAAAATCCCCACTATGTGAGGTTCTAACACGCTACACATCGTATTATTTACAGATAGCCCAGAAAAACAAAACAAAAATAAAAGCTACTTTGAAACACACTGCATTACAATCTCAGTTTTCATCAGTTAAGAGTTGTTACACTGGCACTGAGCTCTGGTTTCATTTTTATTTTAACCCCACATTCCTCTTTAGCCGTTTTAGATGAAAAGCCACCCGGGCTAATTTAGTTAATCATTCTCAGAAAAAACTGTGGATAACAGGATTGGTTTCTCCAGAAAGAAAAGATATTTTAAAACAAATTATAAACCTCACAGGGTGGTAGATGATTTGTGTTGAGACACAAAATGATTACAATTTTGTGAAAACAACTAAATGACTCGTAAGGACTCCAGAGCTCTGAAGTGATGACAACAAAAACAGAACAAAAAGAGTCGCTCCCATATTTCAGGTAATTTACCACCATAACAGCATTGAGCAATGCTGTTCAAACAGAAATAAATGCTGATGTTTAGAAATACACGACAATCTACAGACGTCTGAAGAGCTCAGACACTCTCAGCTTCCCTCACCCAGGCTGTGACATTTCGCATTAAATATTTGAGGCCATCAAATGAGAGGGGGAGACGACACTGGGGGATTTTGTTTGTGGCACACAAAAACAAATCAGCGGCGTCCAAGCGGGGAGTTCAGCCAAGTTCAGAAAGGAGACACCGCGCTGTCCCTGTGACACGGCACTGTTCAGCCCCAGCGCTCAGTGCCACCTGTCCTGGTCCGCACAGAGCTCCTGGCTCCGGGACACCGCGAAAATTCCTCCCCGATGGACTCACCGAGCTCCGGAGGAGCGGAGAGGTGCGAGGGACACGCAGGGGACCCGCTGGGGCCGCTCGCACAGGGACACGGCCGGGCCTTACAAAGGCAGAGCGGGCGAAAGGGCGGGTGACAGACGGGCTGTGACACCGAGCGCAGAAAGGGGCAGAAAAAAGAGCGGGGGTGGGCAAAAGGGTGGGCAAAAGCCAAAGGAGATAAAGCGGGCAGGCTCCGTTCCCTGAGTGTGAGGGGGCGAGAGAAGCTGTGGCTGCCCCATGGCTGGAAGTGCTCAAGGCCGTGTTGGACAGGGCTTGGAGCAGCTGGGACAGTGCGAGACTTCCAGGCCGGAGGGCCGGGGGTCTGCGAGGGCCACGGAGGGAGCACAGCCCGGCGGCGACCGGGGCA
>VXBR01020415.1:5154-61821 GCA_013400215.1 Cisticola juncidis
GTCCACAGAGACAGAATGCAGGAGCCCCACCTTAGCATGCTCTGGAAGACTGTTGAGGAAGGGATCCAACAGCTGAGAGAAGTGGCAATACTGGAGCTAGTTTTTCGGAGGGGTGAACAGCACGACAATGACCCCGACAAAGTCAGGTGCACAGGGCAAATGTTGTGGAATCTAGCAACTAAAGGGCCATCTGAATACAAAACATTCATGTCAATGGTTAATACTGATACCAACCGAGTGACTGTAGGTTTTGTAGCCAGCAAGCTTAGAAATTTTGACAGTATGATCAGTGGCCCAATGCAAACTCAGGTCTCTGCCATGGTTAAAGAACTCCAAGAGGAGATAAGGGAAGTAAGGGTGGAGATGAGGAGGAACAGTTCCCATGTGGCAGCGATGCGAGTCACAGGCCCCAGAGTCAGAGCCCAACGTCCCTCGGCCAGAGAGAGAGGGTACACCCCATGAGATGACCTGTGGTTCTTCCTGCATGACCATGGGGAAGACATGGGAAGGTGGGATGGGAAAACCACTTCTGTTCTAGCAGCAATGGTGCGTGAGCTCAAAGAGAGAAACACTAACCAAAGGTCATTAATTTTATGGAAGTTTAAGTTGTTAATTCAAACCACCCTGAATCTAAATCAATACACTTCTGTGCAGGAATTTTTCAGCTGTTGGTTTACTCTTGTGCTTCAATCATTGAGAGCACCTGGGGCTTTCCAAAAAGCACTTTTCTGCTGTGTTTGTCATGACAAATACAATGAGCTGCCTGGGAAAACCTCTGGGCTTTTTTCAGGTATGGCAACTCCTTTGCACAGAGAGGAGAGAGCTCATGGAGAGCTCTTTGGCAGAGCACTAAACATTGTGTGAACTAGAGAGAGCTGTGCTGGCATCTCCAGGCCCTAGGAGACTTTGTGTTTCAGTAAAAGTGCAGCTTGGGCAAGTATGGGAAAGGCTGGTCACATCAGAATTGCCCTCTCCTAGCAATGGCTTGGAAGTATTCTGTAGGGATACATGGTCACCAGAGCTGAGCACATTAATATGCGGGAATCTAAAAAGCACAAGACTTCACAAGGTGCAAAAAGGCCCTAGAAAGTAGACAAAAGGCTGAAGAAAGGTTGGAATCTCAATACTTTTTCATGGGAAGCAAAGAAATTAGGAACTAAATGAATAGATTTATATCTATCATAAGGAACAAGAACAAGGACTGATTGTGGATTCAGAATGTAAAAGGTCTTAGATATGTGCTTTGCAAAGATAGAAAAAGTTTCAATCTTAAATAATGAACTATTGTGTATTGTTTCTTAGGTTTACATTTCATTATTTTGCAATTTTTTTTTCTTGAGAGTGAAGGCTTCATTTTATCCATTAGGCAATCAGGGGCTGTGTCAGATATCTCCCTTGTGGGTGTCCGCAGACTGCACAACGACTGGAAACTTCTCCCTCCTTCAGCCAGAGCAACAATTTTACCAAGAGTTAAAAAAAAGAAAAAGAAAAAGAAAAAGAAAAAGAAAAAGAAAAAGAAAAAGAAAAAGAAAAAGAAAAAGAAAAAGAAAAAGAAAAAGAAAAAGAAAAAGAAAAAGAAAAAGAAAAAGAAAAAGAAAAAGAAAAAGAAAAAGAAAAAGAAAAAGAAAAAAAAAAGAAAAAGAAAAAGAAAAAGAAAAAGAAAAAAAAAAAAAGAAGTTTAATTGCAGCCTGATTCTGTCAAGATGCACAGTAGTTTATGTAGTTGTTGCAACCAAAACCCTTTTAGNGCAGCCTGATTCTGTCAAGATGCACAGTAGTTTATGTTAGTTGTTGCAACCATAACCCTTTGAGGTTTGAGAGGAAAAGTTTGCAGTGGTAGGGTTTTCCCAGCCCCAAAAGAAAAACAAGTACAAATAAAGCCAGACAAGATTTTATGCTGTCTTCATTTCTAAACAAATCATACACATTAATACAAAATATGTATTCCCAACAATTTAATTGTAAAGAAAAGACCCAGGAATACTAACACAAAGAAGAATTCCTTCTTGAGCCATATTCTGAAGTTCTGTTGAGGGTCAGTAGGATCCAGTTCAACACAAAACTGCATGGGCACCAAGGATAGACATCACACAGATGAAACATCAAAATTATTACTGAAACTCCAGTAGCAATTTTGTATGATTTTAGAAAAACTCTAATGCAAGAGTAATTTCATTCAAACCTTACTTACTCTTTAGCCAGAGGACCCTGGGATACCACAGTTGGTGCTATGCCCTTTCTAGCCTCTGGGAGGGGGTGATGACAGGGAAGTGGTGACAAAAAACTTTATAAAAATATTGAAAATCAGGTTCTTTTCCCCCTTTTATATTTTTTTTCTTTTATTTTCTTTTCAAAGTATCTGCTTTGTGCTACTTATAAATAATCTAAAAGCTGGAAATTTTACCTGCAGAAATCTCTCTAAGTTTCTAAATTTTCTGTGAGGTGATGGTCTAGAGAGGCTACTGTGGGTGCTCCCTCTCTGTACTTTCTCTCTAGCAGTAGAACAAATACACATACATCCTTCTCTGGGAAATAGGAATATGGTCTGTGTCCCAAAATGAGTAAAACTTGGCAGGGTTTGGGTTGAGCAACTTTGCTACAGAGCTGTGCACACAAGTCCTACATTTTCACAACAATTCTCATGCTTTCCTTCTGATGTTATTCCATAGGAAGGAATGTGAATCAGTCACCTCACTGATACAGGAGTTTGTTTGGGTTTGTAGGGCAAGATTTTTGTACAGCGAAATGAATATAGAATGGCAGAAGTGAGAGAAAAAAAGACCAGGGTAATTAAATACAGTCAAAGGCCAGGCAGGCTTCTTTGCTTTGCTGGAAAAAAACCCTGGGAAAAAAAAAAGCAAAAAAAAAAAAGCAAAGTACTGGTAAAATCCCACCATTTCATTAGGTGAGCAGTTCTGTTTTTTGAGCCTTGTTTATATACAAGTGAAGAACTATTATTTGTTTGATGATCTGGATGCTGGACCATGTTGGGTTCTTGGCAGCATGTGCTGGTGGAGTGACAGCCACTCCTGAAGGGCCAGCACCAGGCAGCACATCATCACTCTGCACAGGCTGGAGGTGGGGTGTCAGGGCAGGAGGTCCCTGAACAAATCACTCAGGGCTCACCCTGCAGCCCTGCTTCACTGGACACCTACTTACACCATGCCCCCCCAGCAAGCAATGCACAAGAATCAGACTAGTAAAGGACTCCAAAGTCTTTTACTTTGGAGTAATTACTTCTGGAGTAACTTCTGACACCTTACCTCCACTCCTGATTTTGTCACTGGGGTTGGAGTGTTTCATACTGAAAGCTCATGGGAATCCTTGTGGCAAATTCACTTAGTTCTAATAGGCTTCTTACTTTCCACACACGAGCTGCTATTATTTATCATTATCATCATCAACAACATGAAACAAATATTTATGCTTTGCAAATCCACACCTTCCTGAAGAACCACTATGTTTTTCCTTCACACGTCAAATGGGATAAAAAGAAATATTGTAGGATCTTCTTGGTAAAATATTGAGTGTTTATCATTATCCTATTTTTTTTTTCCAAAGACGCTCTTCTTACATATGCAGAACCATTTATTACAGGTGAACTGTCAGCTGGCAAATGCAGCAAAAATACCCAGAAAAGACACAGGACTGACAATGAGGGTCACTGAAATCCTTTATCCACAGACTTGAGGTGATGAATGCTCTCAGCCACTTCTGCATGTCACAGTATCCCCAGCCCCTTGGTAGTCCCATACAATGTGCCACATGAACATGACACAGCCTAAAAAAAATTAGAACCACAGCCATTTATTAACCATGTCAAGTGTTCAAGTCAGCTAAGTAACATCACAACCTGTTGAGTTAGTAACATCACTAACCTGGGGTTAGTCCTGCAGCCAGCCACAAAGTACACCTACAGCCACTGAAAATGGAAGGCTCAATTCCTCCTCTTCTTTCTTAAAATCTATTTCTCTAATGATTTTTATTTAGTTCATACTTTGTAGAACTCACTTCAAGTCTATAAGAAATTGTTCATTTTGTAAATCTATAAATCTGAAAATTACTGAAATGATGCAATTCTAAATTTAAAAAAAATACTTTTTGCTTTGTTAAATCAGACATTGTTTAATTAAGCAGCTGATCAAAGGTACAGAAGTATAAAGCTCTTAATAATTTGACTCTCTCAAATTTGATCAGATACAAACGCATTTTCAGTCCAATAATGACATTCACCTAATTATCCTTAATTAAATATAGTTCAATAAAGCGTACTTAACTATTCCTAATACAAAACATAAGTAATTCTGCTGCCTTCATCAATGCACATATTTAAGTCCCTTGCAGGAAAACAAGGAGATGTTGCCACTGCATTTTCCAGTCAATTTCAAGAGAAACTGACAGCACAAATGGACCGCCTTCCCCTTTTGGTATATATTCACTTTTGTAGCTAAAGACCCTAATTTTTCTCAGAATGTGAACTTGTTGAATGTGGGCCATTTGGTAGTATAAAGCATATACAATCTAATATCTAAAAAAGATCTTAGCAACTTTAACTAACTGAAAATTTGACTCCAAGCACTAGTATTTTTGGCTCCTTCTTGCGGTGGCATAGGAATAATTAAAAAGAAATCAAAAATTCGGAGTCAGCCAATTATTTCACATTTCAGTGATAAGTTCCCTGTTTTGGACCACTGAGGTTTTCCATGTAGATCTACTCCCTCACCTAGAGATCTCACAGTATATTCACACATTGTTGAAAATGGCAATACATGAAAAACTATTTGAAAACCATTACAAAATTAATTTTTGCCTTTGAAAATCTGGCTGTGAGTATGTTTCTCATTCTTACACTGGTCAAATCTTTATCTTGAAAAGATGGTTGTCTATGCTTAGAGTGATTCAGGTGGTTCTCACCTGATTTCCTTCTTCCTGTATTTATTTTTGTCATTCTTTGTTAACAAAACTTAAGAGGACTCAGGTAAAAAAGCCAAGACAGGCTTAAGCTGCAAAGAGAACTTAAAAGGAAGAGCAAGGCAGCTGTCTGCTACAGTCATAACTCTAGCTGTGCACTCTGAATCTCTCAAAACTAGATGAAGGGAGTTATCTTATCTTAGAAAGCTGAAGGCCTTGACCCTCATGCAGACAGACACATACACATCCTCTGTGCATCACCACCATGAGGTGCATAAGCACTGATGAGCAGCTCAGTGGGAGAACGAACCATCTATCAATCAAATCCTGCTGCTGAGGCCACAGCTCAGCAGCTTTCAGAAGTGATTTTTTTTCTGGGAAGAGAAGTCTGGAAACAAAGTATAGATATATGAAGTTCTCTGCAGCAATTCTCTGTGTTCAGAGGAAAGAAGTCGGTGGTAGATGGGATGAGAGAGCACTACCTCAAGAGGTAATTTTTCTGGTTTCCTCTGTTATATACAGAACCATACACATACACACATATGGAAGGGATCAGTGTTCAGGAGCAGGTGTCATTAAGAAGTAATAATGTGCAGACGAGTGACCTCCTGTACAGCCCAAAGATGCTAGCAGTGGCAGCAAAGGTAAGAACAAGGTTTGGGGGAAACATTCTTGGAGTAGGCAGAGATGCCCCAAATGGTAATGATGCTGCTAAATGCTCAGAAAGGAGAGTATGATGAAAAGTTAAAGCTATGAAAGGATGAGGAATACCCCTGGTGATGTGGAGTGACCTGTCAACCTAAAGAAGACAAACAGTAGAAAATAATTTTGACAAAAGAGAGAAAAAATGATGGAAGAAGGTACCTTGAGGTTAAAAGGTCCTTTGAGGTTGTAATTTGTATAACCTGTAAAATCATGTTGTTAGAAGTTCCAAAGTGGCCCTAAAGAAGATTAATTACCCTGACTTGTTGGAATAAGCTCTAGGAGAGAACCTGGCACAGCCAGAACAAGATTTTGCAATGAATGCAACTGCCCACCATCCTCAGCAGAGAGACAGCAACAAATCTGGGGGAAAAATTACCTGCAGCATGTCTCATATTGTCGCATTTTCTCTGCCACCAATTCCAGTAGAGATCTTTTTTGTTGTCCTTGATGCCATGAATTCCCATCTGTCCTGACACTACTTCCTTCCCTCACCAGGCACTCTTGTTACACCAGACATTTACACTCTTGTACTTCCATGGTTGGAATGCAAATTCCCAGTCCTACAGGGCACAGGCAGGGCACGGGGTAGGCACATGTTGACTGAATGGTGGGTAAACTTTGCACACCACAGTACAGGACAATGAGCCTTTGTTGCCTTCCAGGTGCCAAATTACTCACCCCTTCATGCAGGGGTCTGAGAGGACCTTGAGTGGGGCTGTTAGCAGGTCTTCCTCGCCACCCAGCTGCAATGCCTCAAACCTCTTGGAATTTGCAACTTCATGACTAGATTTCTTAAATTATACGTGTGTGTGTGTGTGTGTGTGTGTAAGACTGTGAATAACTGTGTTTGACTTACTGCCACTTTCCGCTTTAACACTCCTCTTAGTTAGTCCTCAAACATCAGATGTATCCATGGCAACAACTAAAAACCAGTCTGCCAGGCCTTACCAACACTATTCAAAATTATAGCTATACAGGGTATGGCTATAATTGTGTTCACTCACTGTGTTCACTCACAAATGTATCTTTAATATAAATGCTCTAAATAAGAAAGTCTAAAGACGCATTAATATGGATAGACTTGGCTGAATACTAATACAAATTTTATGTGAATAATGCTGATACTTTTTTTTTCTTTTTCCCTTGTATGAATGTTCCCATTAATTTTGAAGGAAGCAAATTGCCACCAATTGCTTCCAGGAAACCAACCCTTGAGAAAGCAAATACACATCTCCAAACAGGCAAATATAAGGTTAGAGAAGTAGGACCAGATAGCCCCACCAGAGATCCCTTACAACATTACAGTGATTCTGTTTATGATCTTGGGCTTATACTCATTCAGAAGACAAAATGCAATTTGAAGCACAGCTGGGAAGATGTTGGATTTCAGAAGTTAAAAGCAATTCATGCAAAAAAAAAAAAAAAAAAAAAAGGCACAGATCATTCCAAATATGTAATGCTGAACAAAAATCACGTCTTTGTGATGAACTTTGTGTACATTTGTTAGGAAATTTTACTTTATTCTGTGAAATATTGACTGGAAAATGCACTATTGATAGGATTTGTGAAATCTAGTTATTTCAAGGTAGAACATCTATATCATAAATCCACAACTTTGAGACCTTCCTGCCTGACTAGGATGGACAACTGAAATTGCTGAGCAAATTGAACTATTCTCATTTTGCTTTTCAAAATTGGATGAAAAATGGAGGAAAGCCGTGATGTACATTCAAAATACCCTAACTACACCATTGCATGATGAAACGATTTCTCTACAATTTTTAAGATGACTTTAAATAGGAAAATAATTTCATGTCCAGGATAGCTAGTGAGAGAGTGACAACTTACATTTTTTTGGTTTGGGTCTTTCTCCCCCTCTCTCTCTCTCTCTTTCTTTCTGTCTTTCTTTCTTTCTTTTTCTTTTAACTAGAAAGTAAATTTTTAAAATCATTTTTGCAAACTGTTTAGTCTTCAGATATGTGAGGGTGCAATGCGCTCTCTTTTCCCACAGCAAGGCAGTGAAGCCCCTTTCATGTGAGTACCGGGGTATGGTGGTAGAGCTGCACTGATCCCCCTCCCTTTTGCCTGGACAGGCTGAGGTTGCCTGTGGGATGCTGCTGCACACCAGAAATATTTACATAAGCTGAGGGAGATTTACAGCAATAGCACCAACATGCAGATTGGAAAAAAAGACAGGAAAATGTGCAAGACGATTTATAGGTTGTACATACTACCTTGCTAAGAGCCCTACAAAACTTAGTACAACACTGCTGGAGTCACTAACATACTGAAGCACTCTACAAAACCTGTAGCTCTTCAATAATTCTGAATTGCTGTGAAACCCTTGTGCTCCAAACACTCATGTTCTATAAAGTATCTTTTAATCATTGTAGATTTATAAAAGGAATATTGCCAAAATTATGGTAATTCAACTCCTTCAATTGCAGGCATGAAATGAAATGGTTCTGTATTTTTCTTTTATAGTTTTTGCTATTCACCAGGTAAAAAAGTGGATTATAAGATGAAAAAAAAAAAAAGAAAAAAAAGAATTTTCTGAATTAAAAAAAAAAAAGAGTTATCTTATACAACATTGGCTAAGCTCTCATGAACTCTTTTTCTTTAGTTAATATCCATTTCACGAGCAAAAAAAACCAAAACCATGAAGAGGTTGGGCAGCCTTCAGAGATTTTCCTTTAGTATTGAAAGTGTTTTATGGTCAGAGGATGTATACTTGAAGCATGTTATGCCTGGAACTGAAAATATATTAGCAAATACATTAAGCTTACCACTTATTTTTCTATTACTCACACCACACAGCAGAGAGCAGCACTGAATTGTCTGGATCAGACATTCTTAACTAGGAAGTGGTGTGAATAAGGGTTTAGCTAGTAAAACAAAAGGATACTGGTGTGTCGGAGGAAAATTTCAGAATAACTCTAAAGGACAGGAAAATTTATTCCACTTCAATTAATAAATCAAATACAAAACCAGCCCAAACTCTTATTTAAGTAAGGATGTGAATGGAATAATTTAACTTCTGCTTTGTAAAAAAAAAAAAAAAAAAAATTCAGAAAATACATGTTTCACTACAGTTACTAATTTAATTTACAAATATCTTCATTCCTTCAAGAGAGTGCTCTTTTGGATTTTGATTTAATAAAACACGACTTGCTCTCATGCTGCTCACTGATGAAGTATAAATTTATCTTCCCAAGAAAATACATTTCTGTTTACTTTGTTATTGCAAAATCTTCCTGTCTCTGTCCGAGGAAGAACCCTGGAGAGAGACATTTGCTGGAGCTGATTATCATGCAGTGGCATAGTATGGTGTATGAGCATTCCTACACTTAAAAGATGTAAAAAACCAGAAAAGGCTGCAAGGGGGAAAAATGAGTGCATTGGCAGAACTGGACCTAAAAACTGTTTTCTTTTTTGTTCCCGCCCCACCCCTCCCCTTTTTTTTTATCTTTCCTCACTCCCCTCCCCTAGTCAACTAAATTAATCACAAAAACTAGGTCAGCACAAATAAACAAGGTGAGCCAGCTGCAAACAAAATGGGTAAAACAGCAACAAGTGAGGTAGCTGTGAGGGCATATGCCCCAGAGTTCAAATCGCCAGGGAACAGCTTCATGCAGTTCTAATCAATTTTTAAATGTGCTTTGTTTTTACAAGTGAGTTTAAAACCACATATTTCGCAACAATTTCTGAAATATATCTTGAATCAAACAACATAATAGACCAGTCACTAAACTGCAAGAAATGTTAAATTAAGTTTCTTGTCTTTTTCAAATTAATCAAAATCCATTCCTTCTGATTTAGCAGGGACTAAGAGAGCATCTGTCCTGGCTTTAAAGACAGGTTTCTGTCAAAGAAGGCTGGAGCATCCCTTGGAAGGGAAAATATGACCCCCTTCCCTCTGAAGTGCTATGATTTTGAAATTAAGGGGCTTTCAGGCAGAGGTGTGACAGTAGCAATAACAGCTCTTTACTAGTGTGTATAACAAGGCAAACAACAGTGGCAGTGGCAGTGACAACAATCAGAACCACAAACCCTGTGACCCCTCCTCGGCCCCGGCGCTTTCCCGTTTGGTGCAGTTCCTCTCGCGGCCGGCAGGGGCGCTGGGGGCTCCCGGCGGGCAGGGCGGGTGCAGTGACTCCCCCGCGCCTGCAGGGGGCGCTGTGGGCAGGCTCGGGGAGCTGCGGTAGTTGTGGACAGGCTGGGATGGGAAGGGATGGAGGAGAGGCTTTGCTTCCCAAACCCCTGGGACAGCCGATCCCAGTGCCCCAGCAGGACCCTCGGAAACAGCAAGCTGGGATGGCAGGAATGAGCAAAACTCCTGGGGTGGTGGACGAGATGTATCAGGAGCTCTGGAGCTGTGGTGGCAGGGCTGGAACAGTGGCAACCCAGCTCCCAGCAGGTCACGGAAACGCGAGCTCAGGATCCCCAGATTTTCCCCTGAGGCACCCGAGCACATGGTGAAAAGTCCCTCTTTTAGTGAGGCAGGATGTTCATAAGGTCCCGGTACAAAGGCAGAGCTCCACACACGATAGAAGGGCAGCAGCAGATGGGACCCTGCAGTGCTGACAAATTCTCCCCAGAGCGCCGCAGCCTCTCCCCTCTGAAAGCTGAGCACAAGGAGGTGAGGGGCTGCACCCAACCCCATTTTCCCAGCCCAAAACTCGTGGTACCTCCACCATTCACCAGGAGCCCCGGGTGAAGAGCGAAGAGTCAGCTGCAGCCCTCCCCTGAGCTGTGGCACCTTCAGTTCTCTCTCTGAAATGCCCAGTCATTATTGTCTAGCAAACGTATGGGGGGAAATTCCTTAAGAGGAAAAAAACAAAAGAACTCCTAAAACCCAACAGCATCAGAGCCCTGATTCCCTTAAAAACTTTCCACATATGAAGTCTGCAAGGTATGTATATTTATCAGTGAAATACAGGTTTAAAAAAAAATCCAAACAAATAAATCTGCTGTCAGAACATGCCAATTCCCTTGAAGAGTAAGAAAAAGTACAGGATAAAGGAAGACCAGAATGGGAATCTTGCAGAAGGTTGCATACAAAAAGAAAATGCTGACAAAAGTAAACTACATGATATTCCTCAAGAGTTCAAAACCAGTTCTGTGGAAAAGGACCCACGTGTGCTGCATGAAATAGAAATGAAGTAACTCTCATGTGGTGATGGATTTCATAGCCATCTCCTGAATTGTTCCCCACCCTTGGGGCAATGTCCAGCCCTCACCTAAAGGGTGAGTTTTCATGGGGGAAAACAAAGGAGAATTCAACTGTGATTTGCAGTGGGCTAAACACTGCTACATCTAAATCCAGTATCCATGTCCCTCTACTTAACCAACAGAAGACCAGTTAGACACAGCCCGAGTATAAAAGTTTTAGCAAAACAAGACCAGGGTGTCCACACACATTTAAGAGCTCACTCTGAGGTGGACAGGCTTGAACACTTCACCCTGTAAAACTGTCTCTCCATGTTTCTACGCTCATAATGGTCTAACGTTTATCCACCAAACAAACTATTTACATTGCTAGTTTAGATTCGTTGTAATATTGCTTGTTAAGGAAGGAAACTTAATTTTAAAACCTTTTAAACTGAATGACCTGCTAGAAGTAAAGTAATTTCATTATATTAAAATTTCTTAAAAGAAAGGTCATTTGCATTGTGATAATTTTTCACATGCAAGACGAGTGGCCATTTTTCAGCATTCAGATTCCATCCTTTCCTTGCCATGTTACATTTAATTTTTACATCTGGTAGCAGACAGGTTAAAGAGACACCACAACCATAAAATATAGTCAAATAACTTCAAAAAGAGTTTAAAACACAGTTTAAAAGCTAATTTTATTTTTTAAGTCTATGAGGCACTTTTGTCATTTTCTCAGATGTAAGATGTAGTACATTGCATATATATCTATAAATATACATATACACATATATATGTACAATATATATAGATATATATTGTATGTTGCCATTTTCTCAGATACATATATATACTTCTCCCAATAAAAAGTTTGCCAAAAAGAAACCGTTTACTCTTCTATTAGTGGAAAAAGGTACAGAAGATAGAAGCAAAAACAGATTGTAGATTGAATGCAAATTGAGGCAATACACTTTATTTAAGTAGCCTATCCTGCCCACTTCAAAACTTTGTCCTCATTATTTCAGCTTAATGTTTATCATAACATCATTTGTTTGTTGAACAGCAGAAATACTACTAAATCCACTTAAGCAAATAAAACCACTTTCAGAGTACTTCTTTCTGCCCTGCTGAAGAACTGATCTATTTAGCATAGCTCTGCATGGCAGGCATCTGCTGACTTTGGGCACATTTATCTCTATTTAATGTGCATCACAGATACTGTCTCCTGGACAAATGCTGCCTTCCTTGGTACAGCTTTGCAATGGAGAGAAAACCCATCCAAGATTTTTGTGTTGATTAGCAAGTTACAGGAACACAGATTGAAAGCATTGTGTTAATCAAAATCTGGTAAAATAATTGTAAAGCATGACTGAAGGTAAGTATTAATTATGTAACAAAAATCATTTTTTCATGAGTTTGGAACAGCTGTGATTTGTATAGATGCAAACATCAGGAACTTATGGAGCTGCCAGAGATCAGATGTGTCTACAAAAGGCAGCAAACCTCAACATTCTACAGTTTTCCCAAATGACAAATTCACCCTGTGGGGTGACTTAAGTAGTTATTAAATCTTGCAACCTTTCTCTAAAATGTCTAAGAAAAGTAACTTTCCTAGTGGGAGTGAAGAAAAATGATAAATAACAGTGGATAGGAGAAACAGTAACATGGAGAGAATCAAAACAAGGAGAGAGCTGGATTTTGTTCATAACCAAACTCAAAACAAAAGCAGACAAACAGCACACAAATAAGAGAAATCATAGAAAGAATCTGTAACAGGAAGACAGGGGAAAAAGCCAAGAAAGCTGAGAATGTCTAAGGGACAACAAAAATAAGAAGGAAAATTTGTAGCTGTCATTTAAGATGGAAATTAAACGAATAAGCTGCTGTGATGCCAGGATGATTTTTTCCGTTTCTTTTATATATCTTAATATAACTTTTATGTATCCTCAGTACTCTTAGCATGCATACTTGTAATTCCTAAGGTCTGATAACTTAGCATAGTCCTAGTATTTTGTTAGGCCAGGAGACCAAACATCCTAGAGGCCTCATAGTAGGAGGCTGGAAAACCCTATGCTATCTTGAGACACCAAAGTCTTCTCTAGAACATATCCTGTAAACCAGAGATTTGGCCCATCCAGGGGGAAATTCCTCAGGAGGGGGAATATCACGCCATTCATCCAGGCCCCCCACCGGGGCATTTGTGTTAGATATGCTAATTTGTAAGTTCTATAAATTGTATAGGTGATCGATCGTGTAGGTGCATTGCAGTACATCCCACCTTGGCAAAACTAGGCACCACAAGGATTCTTATTAAAATACCAAAGTAAAACCCCTTATCCCTTTACTGTGTCTGGCTCTCAATTATTTAAGACCAGGAAAAGGCATCAGCTGGAATACACTCATATGTTTTTCAAAATGGCGGGCCAGGATACAGGAAAAAAGACTAGGGAATATTAAAACAAATTAGATGTATAGATATAGTCAGGAATGCTTGAGCAAAGTCACTGGTTGCCATGGAGTTGATAGTTATATATAAAAAGACATACATGCAAACTTACGTATAATGCACGTGTGCATACAATTCTGTGATAGCAACACATTTTAGTGTTTTCCTTAACAGCTTGGGGGCTGGACTAGAGCACCCTTAAAGGTCCATTTTAGCCCAAACTCTTCTATGACTGTAAGATCCTAGTATGTTTCTGTAGAAAACAAGGAAGTCTAATGGATCCAAATTAAAATTAGTCTGAATTGAAATAACTTTGATGTGTTGGAGAAATGGTCTAAAATTAATATTTTTTTTAAGGAAGTACTCAATAAAGTGCTAAGTACTACATTTGATAAAAATGAAAACACATATACATACAAAAAAAAGGGCAAACAATTGTTTTGCAATTAGAACTGCCTAAAAGGAGCTGAGAATAATCAAATATCCAGGTAAGAATCAGAGCTGAAAAGTTGTTGCAAAACAACAGGTAAAATTATGATTTGCCTTAATAAGGCTGCCTAATTAACACTTGAGAGGTTATTATCTTGGGGGGGTAGCATATGGGGAGGCATGAAAAGATCACATAGTACTATTTTGTATGAGTATACACAGGGTGAGTAATAATTTTGTAAATCTGTAATTACAAACTCAGGTAGGAGCAATAATGCCTGGTGGCGTCTTTATGGAGGAGGATAACAAGGGCATGGGATGCAAAGAGAAAGGGTAAGCAAGTGCCTGGGCTGCCTAGCCCACTGCGTCCATGGGAGAACACAGATGGCACCTTTGGAGGTTGCTCCACTGAAAACACTCCTCAGCTAAAACTGTGCTCAATGGAGTTCAATTCAGCAGCATTTAGAAAATGAATTTTCATAAAATAGAAAGTTTGCCTTTTAAGATATTATTGTCTTTAGACAGACCAAAACATTTGTATTATCTTACTTTATTTTGAAATTGATATTAGCTTTTTATTAGATATCAACAAAATGTTAAAATCTTTTACCACTAAAACTTTTTCAAAGCATTAAAAGCAATACAGTATTAAAAAATACATATAATCTGTGTTAAAGAAATTAGATTTGTGCCTTTAAAGTGGCAAACCAGCCAGCTATGCAAATCCAAAAGTTCCAGAATTCCAACTCTAAGAATAAAAATTGATTAAACAGTCGTTTAGTTGTTGGTCCCTGGTGCCCTAGTTTTCCCTGGTTTTCACCTGAAAAAACCCCACACCTTCTCACCTTGCAGTTTTATGAAATTATTCGTATATGTTCTGCAGTACACAGTATCATCTCCAGCTTGCCCCTTTTGTTTTTTAATGTGATATTCATTCCTCATACAGAGGATAGTGTCTAGCAGTATGCATTGACATGACAGAATACACATCATATTTTCCTGTCCAGAAAAACTGCTTTGATTTTGTAAATTGCAGCCCAAATTCCTTGATATACAACTCAGCTGGAGTCCCTCCCCATGTCCCCTTTCCCAATTCTGTGTGCTTGTGCTGTCTGTGAAATGACAGCAACAGTTTAATCCCACTCCATGAAGAGGAAATGGCAATCCAGAATAGATAGAGATATTTAGGCTGAATGTTTTTATATTTTACTCTTCTTGTCAGGCTGATACCAAAATACATGTTCGCTCAAGGATGAAAACAGATTATACAACCATAACTTGGAGGTTTGTCCTATTCACAATATAGCCCAAATAAATTAGAAGCAAATGGACATTGCTGATGCTCGAAGACCAACCAAACTCCAACTAAGAGCCTGGATTCTTTTAGTTTCTGACAACGCACAAATGCTACACAGTATACATTATATATCTATAGAAATGACCACTTTGGGAAATCATACAAATTTTATACTTGTTGAAAACCTGCTTTAAAATTTGACAGGTGAGAGGAATGTGACAGGGGTTGGTTATCCAGAATCACTGAAAGTAGCTTATAAAGCTCATAATTCAGAGAGAAAGGTTCTTATTTTCCTGTTCTCTTTTTAAAGAGAGACGTATTATGGTCTCATTTCATGAACTGAAAAGCTGACCTTCTGTCAGACTCCTTAGTGCTGCAACCCTGAAAAGCAAAACTCTTAACTCCAGAGTAAGTATAAAAAACCTGCTTTCTTTTAATATGGAGTTAAGATGGAACATGAATTTTCCTCTAAAAAAGCTATTTTCTGGTGACTTATTTCACAGTTCAGGTAATAGCCTATTAAAGAGGCAAGCAACAATAATTGTCTTGTATATTCTTTGAAAATTTGTCATAAAATCCAAATCAAACCAGCGACATCTTCAACATTTTCTCAGCCCTACCTAGACCTGACAGTAATGGACAGGTACTAGATGCTCACCCTCCTGTTTGGAGGATACTTCCAGGCTTTCCTCTCCCACTGCACATACTCAGCTATAATAGACATTTTTAAAAATTGAGTACTCCCTATGGACTGCATTGAATCATGCACGTTTCCAAATGACAACGGAGGTCAGTGAAAGAGCTTTCAAGTCCTTTGAGTTACACAGTGTGGACTTGGTGAATTTAAAAGCAAGGTTTCATACAACCCCTGAAATCCAAGGCTTGCTTTCACTCCAGAAGCATACTGCCAAGGCTTTCATCATCGTATTTTGGGTTAAACCATTCTACTGCACAGTCCTGGGGATTGTGGATTAAAGGCAGCTTGAAGCTTCAGGTAAGCTGCCTTCTGAGACATAAGCAGATGTCCCACTATAGCTTTCTTTGATCTTAACCTCTACTTTAAACCTCACACTTTCAGGAAGGGGTCCCCAGGTCAAATGCCTTGTAGACTTTCCAATCCCCATCCCAAATGTCAAGACAGGCTTTTCTCAGCACCATGCTACAACTTTGCTTCTGCAACAAAACTGATGGCCATTGCTGAAGGGGTCTTTATTTGAGCAATTTTGGCATCATTCACCTGCGTTTGTTGCACACATGGAATGAAAATGCAGGTGTAACCAAACCAGCTATTCCAGAAATCAAATTCAAGATGGTTACAAGGTGTTATTAAGTATACACCTTCTTAGTGCTGCTAGGATGACACAAATAGGAGAGACCATGTAATGCTTTTAAACACATTTCTTTTTATAGGAAGCAAACACAACACTTGCAAGTGATTTCCTACTAGGAAGGATGACAAATCCTCTGAGTGCAAAACTCAGAATTTCCTCCACTTACCATGGTGCATAGCAAATCTTTCTCCAGAAATGGTTCAAAAATTTTAATAGTGAAATACACAAAACTGAAAACACTTATAAGAAATCTCTAATGGTTCTTTGTGGTTAAACTGCTGTTCATGTGAATAAGACATTACCTGTATTTATAATCAAAAATTATTTAGTCTGCTCCATCCAAAAGAAGGAGGGAATAAATGGTCTACTCAATTATTTCAAAAAGTAAACAATTTAGACTAGTAAAAAATCTGGTAAGAAGCCTGGTTATTGCATGCTCTTTGGAGATTTTGCAATTGATAAAAAGTAGTATATATCACACAAAGTAGGAAAAATAATCACACTGGTAGACAATGAACATTTATTGATCTTTGGCTTTAGAAACTGTCCTATTTTGGATATGGGAAGTACTATATAAAATAATGAAAGGGTTTTTTAAACCTGAAGTACTGTAAAACAGTCTATCCTTTACAGTGCACAAATGCAAGGCATGCAGAATACACGTACGGATGCTAGAATACTATAGGAACATCACTGCAGTAGACATTATGTGTCCAACATGGCTTAAGCTTTACAAAGGCAAGCAAGTTGATGGGGCCACTTCATAAAACGCAGATATCACAGTTTCTCTTAGATTTTCAGTGGTATTACCATGAGCAACTAATAGACACAAATTTCATTTTAATAATGTGTGCATTATAAAAGCAGAGTTAAACTGTAACATTTCAACAAAATGAACAGGGAATAAGAAAGTATAACCTTGCTTCAATTTTGGGAAATTGACTGTTGTTAAAGAAATTTAGGCATGTAAATGACAAACCAATTAATTTTCACATTAATATAAAATGGTGCCTGAACAAGGAAAAACTAGCTTCTTAAATGCTCTACGTAGAAAATGTAACTTCTTACAATAGTGTAAGGAAATATTTAGCAAGCTTACTGTACCAGGTTTTCCCAAACAGTGTACCGTATACAGTACAGATTTCGATAGCCACTTGTTAGAGCTAAAAGCTCAACATGCTGTGACGAGCCTTCGTTAGAAGAAGGCTTCCTTTGGTAGATTTCAATCAGCAAGACCATCTCAACTTACAATCACTTCATATGCAGAACAGTTAACTCAGGAGCAGGGGCGTGTAGCTTCCCTCACTTTTTTTAAACTTCCTTGCTGAACCAGTCAGGTTCTACCTTCAGCTCTTGCATTCCTGAACGTGGACAAGCAGTTTTAAAATAAGTGTGGTTTCACTATTGAATACCCTGACAGAATTCTACAAAATTCTACAAGGTGTAACTTTTAGAAGCTTGGTGTTAGTCAGCTGTATCACATTTGGTACTCTGTGCTCCAAATCTAAAAGGATTCACTGACCTCCAGTGCCGCCTTTCTGAGCCCAAGCAGAATGACCTACCTGGCTGAAGTCACCCATGAGCCTGCATCACAGAGGTATAATTAACACCCAGGTGTCACTACAAAACTTTTGAAGTCAATCCACTCCAAATCTTGTAAATACTTGTCCTCAGTCATAAAGAAATCAATGCAGAGGTGGCAGAGGGAGAGGTGTTAATTTAAATTAGGGGTATTCAATTATCAGTCAGGACAAATTGTTAGATTACTATTTAATTGTTAGATTATTACTTAAGTAAGAGGGATGGTAAATATTTCTTAAAAATCTTGTCTCCAATATGTAATAACACATACCCACACATGGAAATTACATAAGCCAAAAAATGTATGAAAAAAATAATTTCATAGCAAAACCCATTTCAAGGGCTACCAGAGTCACCCATGATTAGGCACTTTACAGTGTACAAAAATAATGCAGTATTACTGGAGGTTGTTATTAGCTGTACCCAAGTATTATCCACATCACTAGGAAAACCTCAAAACAACCAAAAAACATCCCCAAATTGAGCTTTTTCAACCTGTGCAGTGCTCTTCCGAGCACAGATCCTGATGAACATTTAAAAGCATAGGAGCCAATATGTTTTCAAATAGCAGGTAATGCAACACCACATCCATATAATGCAAACACCCCTTGACACCATCCTCACTGTGAAGCATGAGTCTTAGTACTTGTAAAGCTGTAGCTATAAAAATCCTATTTTTAACAGTATTGTAGCAGTAAGTGGAAGCTAAAATTTACATGTATAACATCAGAGTCTTTCCCATTTGGCAAATACTGAAATGAAGGAAGGGGAGTCTTATTGTCCTAGGCCTTTGTTCTAGAGTAGAAAGTATTATGTGCTTTTCCCTTAAAGACAAAAAAACTCCCAAAAAACTATTAACTGAAGAACATCACTGAATTTGTGTGTTCCCAGCAACAAAGAGACAAGTGGATTTAAAGTAAAATATTTAAAACTTGGAAGATGTTCCCTGTGCAATTTGTAACATGTCTACCTTATGAGAAATTTTAGGCTAAAATTATTTAATAGCATCTTTGCATTAGTATTTGCTCACATAAATGGGAAGACTTGAAACATTAGACAGCTTTCTATAACTTCTGTTTCGTAATATTTTTCCAGGTACATTCCTCCTGGAAAACCTTACGTACTGTTAACAGTAGAACAAAGGAATGACCAAAGATGGGAAAAAAAAACCAAACCTGCTGGCATATCATCACAAGGGTATGAACTGACTTTATGCAATATAATTGCTCGTGCCTTTTTCTTCGTCCAATGCCTTTATCAAAAATACTGTGAAATGCATTCAAAAGCTTAGAGCACATATAGGAGGAAAAGTTATTATGAGCAGAGGAAGAGAGAATAAGGCTGACTTTAAGCACAGGAATTTTAAGCCAGGTTTTAAAAAATATGTTGCAGCACAGTAAGAGTAATGACCTACTACTAAAGCTATTTAAAGCTCTTTTGAGATGTGTATTTTACTGATAGCAGGGTCATACGGATAGTATGTTGATGAGAAAAAATGCTGCAAGTACAAAGTTTAAGGGTTCTTGACTGATGTGTAATGACATGGGAAAAAACCTGGTATTTACAGGGGAATTGTAGACATTGATATAAAACTGCATGCCTGTTAATACCTCAGCCTGAACATAATTTTTTTTTTTTTTTAAATAGTGTAGAAGTTTTTGACTTCTAGTTGCAGGCACTGATATTAATTTAAAAAATGAAAATATGATCCATGGTATTAGGTTTAAAAATAATTTCCATTAAAAACACCACTGAAATCAATGGTATAAAAATACATATACACTGGAATGCAAAACAACATCCAGTGCAACATTACTCTCCTGGCAGTCCACAGTGAGAGACTGGAAAAAGTTAAGTGCAGCATATACAGATGTCAGTAAAAGCAGTCTGGAAATGACATGTTGGCTTCATGATCTCACCTAGAGGAGGAAGACCTTTCAGTCTAGTACTCAGGAGTGCAAATGAGACATGCCATCCACTTCACTGCATGCACTGCACAGATCACAAAGCATGGCAGGAGTTGCACAAAAATCACTCTGAAGCACATACAGACCAATCTGCATTAGCCTGCTCACTGAGATCAGACATCTGGCTTTTAAGCATCTGCGGCCTACATGCTCTTAAGAGTAGGTATCTGTGAGGTTGAAATATTGCTCTTTATTTACCATTTAGGATTTAGGCTATTTACCATCGGGATTTAGGCTGCAGATGTTAAAAATAACAGTCTTACTCATAATGGTAAAGATTCACATTTAATATTTGTTTTAGGATACAAGCAATCTGCTGTTTCCTTCTTCCATTACGATTTTGCTCAGCCATAACAGATTTCTCCAAGAGAATACACAGTTTTCTTTGGCCTCATTCTTGTTCAGTGTCTCCACTTTGTCTGGGCACTTAATTCTTAAACCTTAACTAAAACTATGTAGGAAGTTTATAGTGACAAAATAAACTGTGGGGTTAAATCTGGCCATGTCAAACAAATAAATGTGCAAAATATGTCATGTGAAAAATCATGAAGTGTAGTGCTTAAAGATTGATCAAAATTATCTCTGTGGAAAGTACAACTATTTGAGAATAGAGACATAAGGACTTTTACCTTGGAGAGCCTTCTAACAGCTTCAAGATCAGATGTGTTCAATTTCTATGTGATATATAAAATATCCCCATTACCACTTAGCTGTAGTTACTGCAACAAAGTACAGCACTTTGGATTGTTCCTTTGTAGTTAGCTGAAATTTCTGTACTTGCTAACCATTACAGAGAGAGGTTATACTGCCTAAATATTGTATTGATGCCTTGGTAGCATTTTTGTTGTTAAGACAAGTTTGACTTTATGATCCAGGGAAGAACTTATCTCTGTCTAAACACTTTGCAGTACTTGTGATCCAAATCAGAAGAACAATCGCAACAGAAATTAATTTTCTGTAAGTATCTTCTGTACAAGGATGTTCTCTTGTACTGATGCTACTATTTAATCTGTGGATCCTTTATGCATGCGAATTCTGGAAGAGGAAAAGACTATCCAGCTAACAAAACCTCAAAAACTAGCATAACCTATAGCTTGAGACGGAAATCAAAAGAGGACAAATGCAGCCTGAGAATATCACCTATGAAGTGTAAGAGTAGGCTTTCTATAATCTATTCTCCTTTTCTTAATCAACTTATCTTAGCTCAGAAATAGCCCAAGTGTAATGTTTGGACCTCCCTGAACTTCCTGGAAGACTTGGATTTATCACTATCTTAAATCTTTGTCTAAAGGGACCTACATAATAGAAGTGCAGAGTTTAAACAAATGTTAATGAGTTTATTCATGGTTCAGATGAGATCTGAAGTTATTTGAACTATTTAAAGGAAACAATCCTTCAAAAATAGATAAATTGAAACTAAACAGAAGTCAAAATACAATCTTGAACTACTTAGCCTACTTGGTTCTGAGTAGGGAACATAGGGAAAGCGCTGTAGATCGGCAAGGGAAGTCACATCACTAAGAGAGGAAGGGAGATCTGAATTTAAAATAAAAAACAGACATGAACTCTTTGCCAAAGGAACATTTCCTAAAGTCTCTCAGAAACAGAGTAATCTTACTGGGGCTTTCCAATACTTAAAGGGGGCTTGTAAAAAAGAGGGAGAATTACTTTTTGCACAGGCAGGGAATGATAGGACAAGGGGGAAGATCTAAACTAGAAAAGGCAATATTTAGATTAGGTGTTAGGTGGAGACTGTTGCCTGTGAAGGTGGTGAGGCACTAGATAAGGTTACCCAGAGAAGGTGTGGCTGCCCATCTCTGGAAGTGTTCAAGGCCATATTTGATGGAGTTTGAAACAACCTGGTCTGGTGGAAAAAAGTCCATTCCAGATCCATTCCAACCCAAACCATGCTAAATTTTTTTGATTAAGTAGTGGGCAAAAAGCTAGACAAAATGTTTAAGAAACCTGAGTAACACCTACCAATCTTTCAGTCACATTTTACTTGCTTTTCTATTTCTGCAAGATGCTTTTCTCCCATCGCCAGGTGCTGATAAAGGTCTCCATGAAACAAACAAACAAATAAAGCATTTGCCAGCTGCTGTTTTAAAGGAACTTACTACAGAAGTGAGCAGATACTCCTTTGAACCTCACACAATATACATGGAAGTCAGGACTATCAGGGTTACTACTTTACTTTAAATCACATTTTTGATTGTATCACATACTAGTAGGAAGTACTGCTCACAACTTCAACAATATGGTCCCTCTGGTTTCACTGTCACCACACGTTTCAAAGGCTTTTACTGCCATATTTTAGTTTTCCATAAGCCTTCTGGACTCACATTAGGATTAAATGGATCCGAAGAAAGACCATCTCCCACTCACTGCTAACCAGAAGGTCAACCATTCAGTTCTGCAGAACAGTGGTCTGTAGAACAATGGAACAGCACAGTGCATACAAGCAATGATCTTCATGTTTGAAACACCAGGTGCCTATTTGTCACCATGATCAGTGGTGATGTCTGAATACTAAGGTGGCATGAGCTCTTAGGAAAAGCTTTGTGAAGTTCAGCTACATGATCCAGCTATTACCTCTGCTGAATGCATTATTATATAACTACAGTTCACTTTTGCTTATGAGCTTTCAGAGTGACTATGCCAGCAGAAACTGTTGTTTAACATTATTTTAAAGTATTCTCAAGTATCCAAAATTTACTCCTCCGAATTGCAACAACAGGTTACATCTCCTACAGCTCATATAGTGAGCTTCATCAGACAAGTTCACTATCAGAATCAAATTGTTTTACATTGTTTTATTTTTATTTTTCTGATCGAAAGACTGGCACTGAACACCTAACTCTAACCTAAAAGCTGACCTTATCAATTCTATTAGTAATGATGCATATCGTTGTAATGATATGTCTTGAACGATTACAAAAGTGGGTCCAGTATTGTTGGACCTGTCATATTTTGTCATTCAATTATTCATCTGAAAGATACTTCCTAGGAATGCATTAAGATTTGAAACTATGAGGTCAAATATTATTCTTTAGGCAATTCACAGTAATGCCCTGTTAGTTACAAAAAGTTGGTGTGAAAACAACAAAGCTTGCAGCCTCAGTCACACTGAAATACTGCAATGAAACCAGTAGCCTCATGCAAGGTGTTCTCAGACATCCCAAACACATGCAGTAGGTACTAGGCTTGTGTACACAAATCTTTCCCCAATAAATGCAACTTAATAAACGAATAAATAACTTAAAAGGCTTTCAACACAGTAAGACAGTTTATCACCAGCTTAAAATCTTGATTTTCTGCATTCATTGAGTTTGTTTTCCCACATGGTAGGTTTGCTACATATTAAATATTTAGTTAAGCTTTTCCATTTATAAATGCTTATTATATGCCAAAGCTGTACAGAAATTCAAGGGAAAAAGAACAGTAACATAAAAACAGCTAGTATTAGTTAAAAAACCCAGTGACCTCCGCAAAGTGTAATATTAACTGTTTAAAAAAGCTACTGCATATAAATCCCCATTCCTGTTTTGCAAATACACAAAACATCTGAAAAACTGTCAATAATTTTAGGATTGAAATCTATCTCTCCAGTTAAGCAAAAACTGTAAAGTTAATACTTTGCTCTTTTTCTTACTACATAGCTGTTTTATTATACAGAAAATCTATTTCTGAAGCCAAGATATATTAATTATCATTATACGGTCAAGTTAGCACAGATTAAAGTGGCAAAAGATGACAATTTGACAGAGGAGAAATTTTAAGATTAACAGTTTAAGTAGATCTTTTCTTCCAAGACAGTGTAAGTTCTTTAGTATAGCTAAGTGCCTCTAAAGAGATACAAAAAACCAAATAGCCCTTTCAACTAAAAGAAAAAAAATTAAATAAAATTTAAAAGTTTCATTTCAAAAGGGAATCTTGAAATTACTAGATACGCATACACCCCTCTCCCACAGCCCTGTAAGATACATTCAGGAATTTAAAATAAAGATTCCATATTTCATATTTTCATATATATTATATATTTAATATATAATATATATTTATATGTACGTTACACATATACATACACTGTCAGTCAGCAGGATTATACTGTTTTGTTTAGAAATGTTTGACTGGTGTCACTAATTATTTTCTATTCTTTTGTAAATTCAATGGAATTTATCTACTACCTCAAAAGAAGAAATTTAAAAGATCCAGATGCAGTCTGTGGATCAATACTAGCACCAATACAGATGGCCATTACTTTAAAATGACTGCAGGGACTGAAATAATATATTTGTTATAACTCTTTTCTTACCACACAAGCACTCCTGCAAAATATGTAGGCAGCAATACCTGTCAGGTACATACATCTACTCCTGTTAAATTTATATTTTATACAACTTTTCTTACTGTAATATACAGCATCTCTTTTGTCCTGTTGGATTATTTCATTTTCCAAGGAGAAAAGTGATCAACAGCTATCCAACAGAACTTTTTTTTAAATCCCCTCTTTCTCCTTTCACTGTATGGCTCAGTTTCAAGACTTAATTGATAGGCAGCCACCACCACTATGTCCAGTACCCCTTGAATTCAGTCAGTGACTGTTGATGCTTAAAAAACAAATTTTTGAGTTTGGCTTGCTGTTTATGGAAACCAAGATACTCAGAGGTCACATCTTTTCAGCACGCTTACCACCACCTACACAACACACTAATGTCAGTCAGTCCCACAACTATAACTGAATTAGTTACCTACCATTTGGGTAACAAAAATAACAAACCCAGTCGCAATTTTAAACATTTTAAGATTATTCACCCTGAGAACACCAAGGAAGTGTTTAAAAATAATTATGATATGTTTTCTCTTCACATGTATAGTTTTCTTTTCTCATCATCTCCTCTTGGGTGCCTGGGTTTGTATCTAGAATTTGACCTCACATTTGCTCTGTCAGTTGACTTGTTCATGCCACAGTCAGGTACTGGTGATAGAAGAGCCCAAAAAGGCTTGTAGAAAAAAGGCAAGCAGCAATCCACCAGGTGAGGAAAGACAGGAGTCCGCGGAACAGGAGAGGAGTGAAAATATTCTTTAGGCTTCCCAGCGCCATTGTTATTTGTACTACAGTTACTTTCATCTTTCCATCAGCAGGTGGAGACTCAGAATAAACAGAATTGGGAAGCAGACTGTTTTCTACTGGAGTGTCAGAATTCAGTCCTGGGTAGATGCCCCAAGAATAATTACCTGTTAAAAAGAAACAAATAAGAGATTATTGTAGAATAAAATCCAAGTTCTGTTAATTCAATCACTCTACAAATCATCTTTGATATATTTTTAATACACACATAAAAATGTTTTTATAAGGGTTAGTTAATAAATACAAACTGTATTCATCCGCATGACTTTCTGGTCATACCAGCAAGCTACTGGGATAGGATCCATCTTGTATTTTAACATCCTAATATCTAGATGTGATATAACTGCCTTGAGATCCCTGGATGTCCTGGGTATGATTCATCTCACCAGATGGAGATGTCTACTCCAGGGCAGGTTGAATCACAACCTACTAAAGTCTATACTGCCTTTTAGTAAAGAAAATGACACAACTGCATGGCAGGCTATGAAAGATGTCTCACAAGAAAGAAAAAAACCCCAAACCAGAGGCACCTCAGACCTGCCGGTAACTACATGAACCCCATATCTCACAATGCCCATTCTAAAAAGTCTACTAAAGATAAAAAAGCTGAAAAAAATGCATTATGAGATGATCATGAAATTAAATCAATCATGCTATTTTATACAGTTAACTTCTAAAATATTTCTAAAAAGACAAAGATTTCAACAGAAGTAAACAGATTAATCAGTTACATTACACAATTTCTCAGAAAAAAACCAAGCAAATTAGCATGTAATTGGAAGATATCAAAAGCAGCAACAGAATTAACTACTTAAATGCCACATATGAATGTCTTAAAGTACAAGAAACTACGAGGTGTTCTTGTATTGCAAGTACCCATGAATTGTAATTCTCTTTAGTCTGGTGAAAATAAAAAAGCCCCATGTAGAACAGATTAAACTACTGTTGATCCAATTTTGCCTACCTAGTGTTTTCAAGAGCAAAGTTGTGTGAAGGAGCATTACCATTGGTGCAACATACTGCAGTGCAATTACACAGAGATAATAGAATACTCGAGCCACCTGGAAAAACAAAAGAGAGTAAAGTTCATGAGTCGTGGATGATCAATGCAGACATTTATGAACGTGCCCAGAAAAAACAAATTATTAAAACCCCAGTACTTATACATTAAATCCATTTTAAGAATTTTCTAATAATTCCTGGCATGTCACATACTGTCTTCAAAAGACCTGAAGAAATCCCCATAATGAATTCTAGTTTCAGAGCATTTACAAATCTGAGAGCAAATGCTGAAAGGAAATAATTAAAAGCATCAATTCTGTTACAAAAAAGAGAATCAATTTTGCTTCTGCAAACTGCATGTCATCATTCAATGATTCCTATTTTACTACACAAGAAACAAAAATAAATATATGTTTAATTTTTCAAGTTGCCAGTCATTTACGAACTAAATCCTATTTGAAAAATGAAGTAGTAGTCAAGTCCAAAGCCCTATAAAAAGGGGGTTAATATTACAGTCCTTTTTGAAAACAGAGATATTTTTGAGATTTCCAATTGAAAAACACTTGTACTTTAAAAACAATGAGGAGTTTTCATTAGATCAGTAACAGCATTTAAATGGTCTTTTGTTCAGTCATACACTGTGGTTCATCAAAATCCATTCATATCCCTCCACCTGTTTTCCATCTGTTCCATTTTTCTCAAGATTGTAACATTACATATTTGATATAAGGTATTGGCCTAAAAGATTAAACCAAATAAAGACAGAAAAAAGTGATAAAATCAATATCAATCAAGCAGTGAAATAAAACTACCTGGGTTTTAAAAAAGAACAGAACGCAGGGTGGCAAAAATTATGAAGGCAGACATGACAGTTTTGGGAATACCTCTCAAGCCTCAAAGGGCTTCTTAATGAGTAAGCATCAAAAAACTCACATGAGGAAAAAAAGTAGTGACACACTGGCAAGAAGAAAAAGCATGAGACAAAAATATTGTCAAAAATTGATGGAATATGACAAAAATAACAAATTAAGAAGTAATGATCACTGTAGAATGACAGACAAGAAAGAATTCACTGGCAGAAGTGTCTAAAAAGGTAAAGCAGATATGATTAGTAAAACAAGACACGACTATATCTAGTGACTATGGCCTTCTTGAAGAGGATATATGAAGATACTGGAGAAATGGATTTAAGTAATACCACATGAAGGAGACATTACAGTTTTATAGATAGGAATACAATTCCCAGTACTAAAACAGTGCATTTACAGCAATTGGCACAGTTTCATCCTAACCAGATGCTACTACATGTATTTCCTCATTGTTTTTTTCTGGAGCAAATTCCTAGCCACTTTGTAAATAACTACTGTACAGTTCACTTATGACCTTCAGACACTTAATGTAACTGCAAGTAATAATGACAATCCTGGAAGACGAGTCTTTGTCTTACGGCATTCTTCAATATTCCACCTGCAACAGACCCCAACTCAGCAGGAGCATTAGACAGCAGTACCATGCAACACTAGAAACTTAAGTTTATTTTGCAGACAACACACCAACAGCCATTTTACCTCCTCCATTTGTTCAAGGTATGCTTTACTACTTTTCCTTAAAAAAATGAATCCTCAGAAATATCGCCTTGTCCACAACAAGATAGGCAATTTTTTAACTAGGCTGGTGCAATTCAAAGTGGTCTGGCAGAATTAAAGATCTCTCAGTTTATTCCAAAATATAACCATCTTATCCTAAATTTTCTCTCAGTTTAAAAATCATGGTTGGTAACAGTGTTTTACCCTTCTATCAAAATTCAATTTTTTCTTTCCCATGTTGTAGTTACAGATCACCACTCTTTGGAATGGACGTTTTATAACAACTTCCAAATAACCAAGGACAAACTATCTGCATAACACAGATGATATATCTCTCTCCATATATTGGACTGCAGAATTTCTCTGTAATTATGCTATTTTTATAGGAAATACAGTCTAGAAAGCTTCATTCAGATTTGAACTCTGCTGCTGTAGAAGACAACAAATTGGAAAAAAATTATTTGCACAGTCAAAGTGCTACATACAACCCCAGTGCCACCATACTTACCATTTTCTGTAAATCAACCATACTTATTCTACCAGCTTCCTTTTTCATCTGATCCACACTTTTCTGGGCTAAATTCAGATAGGCCTGTAAATGATGACGCATCATAGCCAACCGTAAAACACACAATAGGATTATAATCCACAATCTGACGGTATCAAATGTATCTTCTGACATTCTGTGGATAATAGAAAAAGGATAATGCTGTTTTCCAAAGACCATCTGCTGTTATGGTTATTTGTTTGTATCATCTGTAAAGTAATCTTGAGGGAAATTGTCAGAAGTAGTTAACACATAAACTATTGTTATGAAGTTCACATGCATATAATATTTACTTTTGCCTTCCATTTCTCTTTCCTACTACTTCTCAGTAGCCCTACAGAATTAGATCCAAATTATTATTTATTTTTCTGTAAAGAGGAGCAGTTCTTAAATGCTTAAATTCTGTGTAACAAAAGCAGGACACTAAAAACCAAGCTTGCTCAGAATGAGCAAGAGTAATTGTGACAATGACAATCAACTATGATACTTCTACAGTATTTCAGATACCACTCTTCTTGGAAACTCTTTCTGGTTTTATATTTTAAATATTTTACCTATCAATTCAATACCACTTCATCAGCATGTATGTCTTAAGACTAATTTCCTAGCTTAGTTCTCATGTCAACTCCTGATTGTTTTCAGTGAAACTACTTCCCTCCTACACCAATATGCAAGATACAAGGTTCCAGCAGGTAGTAGTGAGGTGCTATCCCACTCCTACAAAAAACTAACTACTGCCAAGGAGATGTCAGAAGACAGCAGCTTTTTGGGAACCACCACTTTAACATTCAACATTCTGCAACAAGTTTTCATTCTTCTGAAATAATTGAAGCTTTGTAGAATTCAGCTGCATCTCACCTTCCACAATACCTCTTAGAGCAGATGCTACTAAAGTCTTTCATGTTTCTATGACTTTCAAAGTGCTCTAAGACAATGTTTTGTTCTCAAAGCCCCAGAAAGAACTTATAAGAAAATCTTACAAAGGAATGCTCTCTTTGCCCAAAGGTGGGCTCATAATGTAGTCCTTAGTGATTGGTTTTACCCATAGCAGAACCATAAATAAAGGCGCCAAGAAGTTTATATGTAGCAATGTTCTGAAAAAGAAAAAAAAGGAGGGAACTTAGTAAACAAAAACAACGATCATACTGTTGAAAGTGTATACAGATTCCAAAAGAGAAATATTAACTTTAAAATAGTTGGGAGAAGGATAAATAAGAAAATTACTTCACTATTTTATAGGTATGACTTACATTTCAACAGAATAGTGATATATTGTGAAATCACACTGGATTTTGGCTTTAAAAAGAACAGGAGAAACAGCTGTCAGAGATCAGATTTCACAGTTTAATGATGCATTTTATTTAGAAACCCTAATTACATGAAACTTCATAATTAAATTCAATTAAAGGTACTCAGACCAAAAAAAATACTGTATGAAACTGCACAACAAAAATAAAAGTAGTACTCTTTAGCAATCTTTGAGTACAAATCCAGAATAATTTTAAAAGGCGATAAATTTTTGGAGCTCTACCTTCACTACAGTGCTTCTACACTATAGAAAAAATGATGTGATCAAACATTATTCTAAAGAACACAAGACCTTCATGATTGCAAACTATCAAGCCTCCTAAAACCATTAAAATGTTTGCATGTTACAGGAGTTGTCATCACACACAAATTTACATCTTTGGTTTCAAATGAAGAAACAAGCTCCGCTAGCCATTAAGTGGTGCTAGGAAATGCAACAGCATCAAGGATAAGTCCAAAGCATTTCATTAGATTGTGAAAGCCTTTTACCTGAGCTTCTACTTATTAAAGAGATCCTACTGAGTTAATGGACTGCAATGTGCCAACGAGTGGTTGGAATCTTTTTTTTTTTTTTTGGAACAGGCAGGAAAGCTGAAATACTCTTGATGCAGGCTCCGGCAAAGGAGGGAATGTGTATTGAAATTATACATATTTGTCCAAATATATCCAGGGAATGATACTACTGCTAGATAAAAAGAATCAAACCAGTTCTCAAAACCAAAAAGGGATGCTAGATAATTTTTATTCTGTTTACCCAGAAGCAATGAACTTACTTCCTAAACTCTTAGAAGAATCACACTAATCATTTTGAACATATTAGTGAAGTGGTACTTGATCATTAATTAACATTTAAGTTTGGAGGCTTTTTTTGGTCAGTGTTCCCCGCAAGTTAAGTGTTCCATTCCACTGTGGAATAGATTTTGTGCTGGGCTTTTTTGGGTTGTTTTGTTGGGTTTTAAGGGAAATTCATGCATTTTTTGAGTCACTTAAAGAGATGTGGGGGCTTTTGATTTGATTATCGTTTTTCATTTGGTTTTTGTTGTTTTTGTGTTTTGTTTAGCTGGTTGTCTGTCTTTTAGTTCTTTTGGTTGGGGTTTTTTAAGTAGAGTATGTATTAGACTGCAGAAAAGCACATTGTTTCAGCACCCAACTTAAGAGAGCTTCATATCAGTGCCATGCCATCCTCATTTACAGTACCCCTTTAGTTGTTTGACTACAGTCAAACAACTGTAGTCAATAAATGATCTACTCATTGACAAAAATGCATCAGCAAGGACAAGTTATGTTCTGCAGGTTTACTAAAAACTATCATTTGACAAATATTCTTTACAATGGCTTTGCCTTATTATATGGATACCTTATCAAGTTTTAATCCATTTAATGTAATTTTCACATTTTTCCACTTGAATAGTTCAAAGTACTGGTAGACTTTTGAAAATAGCTTGGTGGTGTTGACCAAAGTTATCTTCAACAACCAGTTCCAGTATCATCTAAAAAAAACTACAGTAGTTTTAATTTGCATAACCACATTTCAATGTTAATTGCTCTTTAGTTCTTGATTAATGGATTTTTGTTTCAGAGAGTTTATGTTTCTGTCTAGGAGGTCATGTCCATTGATCAATAAAGATGTTGGAAGACTTAGAGAAAAGACATAAGGAATTTTAAAATATTGAGAACCATAACAATTAAGAACTAAGTAGTTTATCTATCTGGAAAAAGCAGACTAAGAAGTAACTCAGTCACAGTCTACACACAAGCAGAAATGTAACAGCAGATAAAACAAGCCAGTAGCTGGCTTGTTTTATATGTGGACAACTACACTGAGTGCAAGCGTACTTGCTTATAAATTTAAAAAGACTGACGGACTCACTTCAAAGAGATTAATTTTAAGCTAGCATTCCTGAAGGAAAAGAAAAAAAAATGGAGTTTGAACAAAATTATTTTCCTATTGGAAAACATAATGGTTCTCTTAGGAAATTTACCAGAGTGACACTGCCCTACGCTGCAGAATCTGTCGTTATCCTGTATTAAATAACAACAGTCAAGATCTCTGAAAGCCACTTGGAGTGTTACCCTCTCAACCAGAGAATCTCAAGAGAAATAATTAAATTGGACAGAACATTTTACTACCAAATGGAAGGATGGTTGAAAATGAAAATATTCCTTTAAATTGGTATAAACAAATGACCCTTACTAAATATTCTGGGTTATTTTTGCATTTTATCTGATGCTAGATTTATTAAAGGGATAATGCCCAGTTGGAAGGATGGTTGGAAAAAAACAGTGTGTGGTTGTACTTGTATATCCTGAAGGTTGTCTTAACTTCGGGAAAGACGTGATGGGGGAAAGAAAGCTGGACACAGAGACATTCATGGTGGAGCTCTTGCAGGAGGAAAGGAAAGCTCCTTTAATTGGGACCCTCAATTACAAGGCAAAGAATGTAACAGACTGGCAGAGCAAAGGTTGAGCAGAAAGTAGCAGGTGGCAAATCTGCTCAAGATACGGTAAGCAGGCAGCATCAGAAGTCTTAAGTCACTACCTTCTTGTTGGAATAGTTTGCTTTGTTTCTAAAGACATAAAAGATTTAAGACTGAGTAGCATATACCTATTTGCATATATTTTCTCTTACTGTGTTATTCTTTCTGTAGCTAAATTCAGAGCATCCAGATGCATTTGAGCCAGTCGCAAGCCAGGGAATGTCAAAAAAGCACCAATAAGTGAACACAGAATAGCCAGGAACAATTTGAAGGTTAGTTTAGACACAGGACCCCTAAAAGAAAAGAAAGGAAATAAGCATTTTCCTGGGAGGAAGTTGGGGGAGCGGGGAGTATCAGAGACTACTTTCAATCCAACAGTATCTAACATTTAATAAAAAAAGCCAACAGTATTCTATAGGCTTCCTCTGGAATACTAGCATTATTAAAAACCAATTAGAAATTAAAATCTTAAAAAATACTTTCAAAACCAAACCAAGTCACCTATTTATTTCCTAGAAAAACAGAAAACCTAATTTACTGACTGTGAGATATTAATTTGTTAGTAGAGAAAAAGAAAAAAGAATAATTTTATACTGTAATTAAAAAAAATATATAACAGAAATAGAATGAATTTAAGGGTTGTGTTTTTAAGAGGAACAGATGTCTCATAAGCTTAACTGCTCAAAGACAAAACTGATAGTTTATTCTACCATTATGCATTAAAAATCTCTATCAAACTGTTATTACTGCAGCTTTTCACATATTTATCTGAAATGTACATGTGGTCATTCATATGTCTCTTCCAAGTAATTAGTATTGTTCATAAAAAAAAAAAAACTGTGCGAAAAATACCCTGGATCAACGAAATCACAGAATTAATTACATAATTAACAAACACAGAATTACACAAAGAAAAAGAAAGAACAAGACAAAACCCTCAAACAACAAAAACGTCACAATTACAGTGAAATGTAACTAAGATTAAAGAAGAACAAAATCAAATCTAGAGATTCAAATTAGTTTCAGATTTTTTCTTAATCTATGTCACCTCAACTATTGAGAGACACCATCATTAACTCAGTTGCTGCTAAAAAAGGCAAAGCACTGCAGTAGTTTATAACTAAACAAACACTTAACATGAAAATGAATACAGAAGTTAGTGACCTTGCAACAGCTTAGGAAAGCAGATTAAAGAAAGGCTAAGAAACACAGTTACTAGCTTCCCATGAATTTATTCATAAATTACACTGATCTAGTTTGAGGAAACTTCTGTTCCTCAAAAATAATCTAGTTTGAGGAAACTTCTGTTCCTCAAAAATAAAGATATACCACGGCTTCTGCATGAGACTTAAGACCTACCAAGCAAGAAATTCAATGCTGTGCTCCCAGTGATGAAATGCTCCCCTAAATTTTAGCACACATGTATAAGGAACTGTAACAGAAATCCATTTTGCAATATACAAATGCTGCCTATGCCAGTGTTTGTGTATTTATGTAACATCACAAGCTATGGCATTTTCCTTCAACAGTCTATATGAGGCTTAGATGTTCTGTAGCAAGCAGTTGTTTTTGCACGATAGGAATACAGCTACAACCTGAAAACAGGACTGAACAATACAGTTTATTCCTAATGCGAAGTTTAACACAAACTCCATCTTGTAGATTTTGCACACTCATCCTCTTGCATGCCACAGGAATGACAAGAAAATACTTATCTAAACAATCCTTGCTGAAGGGAAACAGAAAAAAGTGTTTACAGTTTCGAACTATATTTTATGAACTACAATCAAAATGCCAGAAATTATCTCCAAATTAAAATGAAAACTTTAATGCAACTTCAGTTACTTGTAGGTACTTTCAGATCTTTTTATTAACATCTTTAAACTGTTGAAAGGATTATAACTATGTACAAAAGCAAAACATGCAAGACAAAGGCTTGCTAAAAAAATCCAAATGGTTCATAAATTCACATATAAACAGACAAGTTATAAATTCACATATAAACAGACAAGTGTATTTCCAGAAACTTACTGGGATTCCAAACCTTGTTTTTCAAGAAACTGCATAGCACTTTCTGAGAAATTCGAGAATCCTGCAGAGACACATATATTTATTTTATTACAGTACAAATGAAGAATTCCTTTTGTGAAATAAAATGCAGGGTAAGTCATCTTTTAAACAATCATTACAGCTGTTTCAAACACTAAGGAAAGGAGTTACCTGATTCCAATCCAAACTCTAGATAGTTTTCTGTCACAATGAGTATTGCCATTGCTTTCACAAAGAAGAAAAAACCAAAGGTAACACAGACTGATCTTTCACCTCCATCCTCAACTTTGAAATAATGGGTAGTCAATGAAAACAGTATCTTACTACATAAGAAATAGGTCAAGGAAAATTAAGTTTGTAAAGTAACTATAACTAAGAATTATAATATTGTAATTTGGTTATCTACAGCAGGGCTATTCTGTGATGTGCATTTATTTCCTTTGAAGATAATACATGTTCAGCCAATTTCAGGTTAAATGACAGAACAGATTAAAGCATAATAATCACATAATGCATAGCCAGGAATATGCTGGAGGAGAGTTTTTATCTAGGCTTACTTAGAGTAAGAAAGAAGACACATTAAAAGACGAACTTCTATTTCTCTCCGTTCAGATAGAATCATTTTGTTTGGAAAAGACCTTTAAGATCAAGTCTAACCATCAACCTAACACTAAATTCACCACTAAGGCATTTCCTCAAACTCTTCAACTATGCAGACGCTTAAGACTTTTAGCTTAAAGAGAGTTGTAAGACAACAGCACACGGAGTTCTATCTAGGAAAGAAAAATCTATCCCATTTTCACCTTGGAAAAACAAAGTCAGTCTTAAACCCCATCTATGATCTGGTATGATGTATCAAATTCTTATCTAGCCCCACTGCCACAAAGATGAATATTTAAGACATCACCTGCTGTTATCAGGTCGTTGTAAAAATACTAAGTATTCTTTGTTTTTACATATTTCTAAATTAGTTCTAAATTGAAACAGATTAGGATAAACTTTTCATGATACACTGTCAAATCTTACTACTATGATCTCCAGCTCATAATTTAAATGGTAGGCAATATCAGTCCAGTTTTAAATAAAGTATTTGGAGATAACTGCAGACATTACGTCTTGAAATTGAAAATTGAATTGAAAATTGAAAAATACAAAGAGAAAAAGGAAAAACAGTATTTTAAGTGTAATCTGTACCACATTTTTTCTACACTATGCAATAACATGGTTGTATTTGCTGATTTCTAATATGTAGAGTACATGAAAACATATCTGGGGGTATCCCATAAAACTCTAGAACACTCATCAGTCTCTCAAGAAACTATGATTATGCAATATCACGCTTCAACTGGCAGCACACATTTAACACATACACTGCTGAATTTCATGTATATGCAAAGAGATTCTAATATGCATAATTTGGTCTAAGGACAGAATCTAGTCATTCTAATCTCACACAGTAATCACCTTCAGACCCCTCTACACTTTACAGAAAGAACTGATACATAAAAAGAAAGACTTAACTCATCCCAAAAAGAAGTACATAATAGATCATTCCAGACTGTGTACTGTAAAGCTTTGTTTCTCTAATAACACATGCTTAAACCAAGGCTCTTTTTACAGCTAGGGACATTATTCATAAATTGAAAATACCCTGAAGTTGTACAAACGACTTAGTAACAGCTTGTGATCAACAGTCCTAATCTATCATCAGATTTATGAGCCCTTAGATACATCATAACTTGAACTATGGATTGTGCCTGAAGGATTTGGAAAATCCAAGGAGGAAAAAGAAAGCATACTAGCAATAAATTACAATTATAGTGCAGATTCAGAACTCAATAAATTCATGATTATGCAAACTACACATGACTGAAACACTCTGTTAGTTAAATAATCACCACTGCTTCTATTTTTGGGTTGGAGGAAACTGAAGCATTTTGGTTTGCATCATCATTTCCTTCCATTGCAAGACCTAATACTCAGGATCTATTGAAAGAATAATTTGGGAGTATTTAGTGCTAAGTTAATAAATTGCCCGCACCAGTCCGCCCTCTCCTTCAATTTTTTTTTGGCCACAAAAGGTATTATAGAATTGTATACTTTGCAAATTATATGGTTGCAGGCACTGCAGAATTTATTGTATACCCTTTTACAAAAATAATTTTATTTTTTCAGCTGTTGCAATTATGGTATTCTTAAGCTTTATAGTTCATTGGGTTAAAGTAAGAAAGATCCATCTTCTGTTCCTACTGAGACACGTGAAAAAAGTGAATTCACAGAGAACATTCCAAGTTGGATGAGACCCACAGGATCATCCGACTCCTTGGCCTGCACAGCAGTATCCCCAAGAATCATGCCATCTGCCTGACACCACTGTCCAAATGCTTCTTGAACTCTGTCAGGCTTGGCTATGAGGCCTTATTTGGGGAGCCTGTTCCAGTGACCAACACACCTCAATGTGAAAAACCTTTCCTAATATTCCATCTAAACCTCCTCTGACTTAACTTTATGCCATTTACTTGAGTCCTGTCACTGTTACCACAGAGAAGAGATCAGTGCCTGCCCCTCCTCTTCCCTCATGAGGAAGCTGCAGACTGCACTGTGGTCTCCTCTCAGTCTCCTCTTCTGCAGGCTGAACAGACCCAGTGACCTCAGCCACTCCTCACATGGCTGCCCCTCCATCATCCCCGTGGCTTCCTTTAGATGCTGTCTGACAGTTGAATGGCTTTCTTAGTGCAGGGCAATACCCTTCCTTGCTTGGCTGGCCATGCTGGGCCAGTTTGCCCTCCTGGCTGCCAGGGCACTGCTGACTCACACTCAACTTTCTGTCAACCAGCAGCCCCAGGTCCTTTTCCATGGCACTACTTTCCAGACTCCTATTCCTTGGTCTGCCCATACAACCAGGGTTGCCTCATCCCAGATGCAGAATCCAGCACTTTCCCTTGTTGAACTTAGTATGGTTGGTGATTGCCCAGATCTCCAATTTGCTGAGGTTGCTCTTCAGGGCCACTCTGCCTTCAAGGGAGTCAACAGCTCCTCCCAATTTTCTATCATCTGCAAACTTGCTTTGTATCCTTAGTACAGCTTTTCACCTCTTAACACACAGGCATGAAACAGAAGAAACATTTATCAGCAAAACACAAGTTTGTTCTATATTTAACTCTGACATATCATGTTGACTGCTTTCCACCAAAAAAAAAATCTGAATCTTCCATTATCACAGAATCATTTCTGGTCTTGACATACTGGGTTAGCGATTACTTGAGTAAGTTTTAAGCATTCTCTGCATCCCCAAAGCCTGATGTCACAACACATGAATGAACCTCTTCTGAAATCTCATCTGACTACGTTCCAGTGACCGCAAGAACTGTTACCAGTACCTCTGTATTGTATCTCCTTCACCCCAAAAGCTGTAATGCCTGGAGTAAGTCATGTTAACATTGTTATGGAGCTATTGAGGCTAATATAAAGTTTAGGCTGTATTTCCTGGAACTGCATCCTTCTGCATTCCTACTAACTCCTCATAACTAAGCACAGACTCTAATAACTACTTGCACATTCACACTACTGAGACAAAAATCTTGCATTTACAGGCAACTTAAATATTTTTAGAAGTTTTGCCCTGAATTGTTGACCAAATGAAAGCAGTAGTAGGACAGTGTACAAAACCATGGTAAGTTACTGCAGTGGATTTTCCTATAATATATAATTCACAACCCTATTTCACTTAGAATTGCAGTTACTACAGTGTTATTTAAATTGGCTACTCCGGAGATACAAGAGATGAAGCAAACAGGGCACCGTCACCAATGAATCTAAAAGTACATTGTGGCTTTAGTATTAGAAGCATGTTTTTCCATTAGTTCTATTAAATTCCCCTATCATCCTCAAAATCAGAGTGAAAGGTGTTGGCTATCACTTATGATTTTTGTAACAGTAGCCACCTCTTTCTCCTTCCTTCTGCAAAGATTACACTAAAATTCCCAACTTCACACCAAAAAATAAAAAGGATGTGAGGTAACAACTATGTACTACCTATACTATAGCTATAATACAATTAAAAGGTGCACAAGAACCAGACATTGATTTTCTTCTCACAGTAGACTAAAAAACTGACCTTTTGGACCATGGATCTGTTCACTGACATGTCAAAGGGGAAATACCTGATCTGGAAGCAAGCTACTGCCATTATTTTTTCCAGATGTGGGTTGCCTTTCTCTTCTAGCAAGTTTTTATACCTTACAAACACAAATTCTGGAAAAATTCTATCATTTATACTTCAATCTACTTAGAAAAGAATTCCTGTCCATACTATAAAGGCAGCACACATTTTAATAATTATCGAGGACAGGCAAACATGAAGCATATTCAGAACTCTTAGCCAAATGTAACCAAACATTAAAGTTCAAGGTTTTAGACACCACCACCAGCTACTGCTGATATATACTGCTAACCAACTGAACAAACCACAACACATTAGGAATCTCTAAAGAAGAATTAGCATTTATGCAGAGGAAACAATTTTGAATATTCAAAAGGTTTATCAACTGTATGTTAGTACTTTATCTGTTCTCAGCTGCTGAAGGAGTAGAGGAGCTGTACAATTCACTTTTGAGTTCACCTTTCTATCACCTGCACTCTTACAAGCCCTTTCTCAATTCCACTGCTTTATCCCCTATCATATCTTTAAACTGCAACTTTCCTCCCTAAAGTGTGTATCTGGATTCATATGTCGAATGCAGTTAATTACTATCCAAGCATCTATGTCTGACATTGCCACAGTCAGAAAAAAAAAAAAAAAATTTTAGCTGTCTTTTCCATGACAAAACAAACATTTTATAGTTTGACAATGCCCATTTCCCAAATACTCCACTTCTGTTTCCCTCAGTTTCAGAGGTGAGTTTAGCTTTTCACAGAGCTCAGTTCCTACAACTCTACATACCTCATACTTTCTGTACGAATGTCTTCAATGTATGTTAAAATTATGAATTCACGCATTTATTTTTGCAATAAACTACAATACACATCACTGTACTGTTCTGGTGAACAGTATCATATTAAACACACTGAAAACAAAACACACACACTAAATTTCCGAACTTCTTCAAAAGCTGTACTTTCTGTACATGTAATTATTTCTGACTGCCAAACTGAGCAAAATCAAGTTAGTTTAGAACCACTACATACTACAGGTGAGCACTAACTATATTTGCACACATGTATTTTTCTCCTAAATGGTCTGGTATTAATATTAACAAGCTAATGATAACAGCATTTACAAAGAGCATGTACAGCATATATATTATTGAACAATGGCATTAGCAGGATCCTTCTTCCAAACACTAAATATTTTTGTATCCAGCCCACCAATGGCACAGAGATTTATACAAATTGCAGAATGATGAAAACTATATGGAACAGGTAGAGGGGGATTCAACAAAACAGAAAAGGATACACTGCGAAAGCCAAGACAAGCAGACACCACACTATGCTGATATTCATTTCTTGTGAGGGCTTCATGATGCTGTAATAGGCTTCTGTCACCACATACACAACTGTAGCTGCAACAGTGAAATCCACCAACCACTGATATTCCGGAAAGTAATGCAATGCTGAAAAATATAAATTTGTGAATGGTAAAGATATGTTTTAAGGTAGTTACTGATGTATATAAAATAGAGTAGTAATTAAAAGAGGCTTTCAAGTGTGTACAAAGTGTATTAAAGCAAAGTTTAGGTAGACCCATATCAACCAAGTGAAATGCAACACCAATGAAAAAGTTACTCAACAATGTGAATGTCATTCTTTACTTCTGTCATCCAATACGTTGATTTGATTACTACTCAAACTTATAAGGCTACAAGGTTTTACTATTTTATCACCTCAGCTTTTATACATTTACATCTTAAATCCAAAAAGCATACTTAATTTAGATTTCACAACACAGAGAGTAAACAACTTTCCAGCTGAGTTTGGCTGCAATTCCAGGTAAGAGGGTTTGTTTCGACCCTTTGTTAAAGATTAAAACCTCATTAGTTATCATTTATTATATTATAAATAAACAGTCCTTTTTATTTTACAAACACCACCATCTAAGATACTGATGGTTTGCTCATCAAGATTTCGTTACTTTCAGGATTAACTACAAATGAATACTTGATAGAAAGAATGAGGGTATTTTGGAAATAATATATTATTGTTCGCATACTCTTACCAATAGTGTCCCTTTCTGTTACAGATTTTGTTTCCAGATGAAGATCAATATCTTTTGGAATGGTTAAGGGTTTGTTTTCAATATGACCATTATATTTTCTGTAAAATAAATAAATAAATAGACAGTATAAGCACACATATGACAAAATAGATTTTTTCAATATATAATGACATTTCAAATTTTAGAAAAATGCAGAATTTTTTTTTTCTCAAATAGAAATATTTTTAGGTCTCCAGCTAAAAGTAGAACTTCAAGTTCAAATCTTGGAAAACAAGCAGGTATATCAATGGCTCCCATCTGTAACTTGACAGACTCTGGGATACTACTGTGGTATGGATTTATCCAGATGCTTCAATCTGAGCATGTACTGGGTCAAGACCCAGGGGACAGTATTTATTTTGGCCCACTGATTTTCTCTATCCAGGGCTACAGGATGTTCCCAAGGTCAAAAAAACAAAAAACAAACTTCCGTTAGTCTTTTTTGTCACAACACACAGGTACACCACAGGATCTCTAACCCAGATCCTTGAAAGGTCCAACTTACTAGACATCAAGTGATGGCAATTTAAGGTATCTTTCTATTCTAAAAAGGTGTGTATTTAGAACAAAAGGTGCTTTTTATCTGGAGCTCTCAGATTATACCTTGGCTTCCCTGAAGTTAAGTCACACTAGTAGACTTCAAATTAAAAAACCCAGTACACTCTTAAAAGAGCATGAACAAAGCTAAAGAATTTGGTCTGGTAGATGTGCATTACTAACTAATGTAAAACTTCCTTCTCCCACCATTAAAAAAAATATCATTCAAGGAGATCAGAAGATGTTTTATTAGATTTAAAAAATCGAACCTGAAACTTAAAACCTCTAAAAGGCTAGAAGGAAACAAACTGCAACATTTTAGAATACCACCTCTGAAATGAGAAAAGGAGAGGTGGATTTTCCATAAAAAAACAAATTATTGGGATATAAGCATTAAAAAGAAACCAGATCAATCATGAAACTTCGTTTTCAGGAGTGCTCTCAGCTCATATGTAAGAGAAAAAAAAAAAAAGCAGAAATCATTAATAAATTTTTTTCAGGTAATATTAATGCTTAGTACAACCTGAAGCACAAGAATTTTAATGGACAGACTGTAGCTAGGAATCTAAACCACTACTCCAGAAATTCAGTTGTGCAAATATACACAAGAAGTCCCAAACACCGCCCAAGGACTAAACTACCTGCAAGCTCCTGCAAGTACTTCCCTGCCCTCAGCTGTGCTCCTAATTATCTTCCTACTGTCTGTATCCAGGAGTACTATCACCTTGAGTGAGATGTGTATTTGGACCACTGAAGCCATTTCAGATCAACCAAACTTAGTGTTCCTACACTTCAATTATGCCAGAGGCCCCACAATCAAAGAGGCACAGACAGATCATACCCCAGGATCACTGAATGCCTTAAGTTAAAAGTAATTCACAGTAGCTATGGATATTTTCATTAGCCTAACAATTTCATATAATACAAACTATTCTGAAACAGAAAACCTGCCTAATATTCCTATGCTCCTAAAGCCTACAGCATAATATACTAAAGTGTAATATGCACTGAATAAATTTAACTAAAATTTCACACTACAGCTGTTTCTAAGGCAAATTTTCAAGCAACTTCCTTGTATCTCCTTTAATCATTTATCTTTAAATTAGTTCAGACTGAGAGTGTATTTAGGGAGTACGTATTACACTTTGCAAGACTATGGGCTTGACAGAGCAGATTCTTTATCTTGGAAAGTATTCTTAATCATGGGGAGTATCAAACAGATGCATCATTATTTCTCCCACACTACCAGTTTCACATCTCCTTGTTGAGATGACTCAGAAGATGTGTACATTCCATTTTATCCAACCTAAATCAGTAAATCCAAACCAACTTCAGAGGAACAATCCCCATATTACTGTATTTCTCCCTGAACAAGAGTCACTTCTTTGAAGGACGGAGGGGTAAGTTTATGCATTAAAAAATAATTTATTATTCATTCAGCCGTTAAACAAGCAAAGCAAAGAAAACATCATTTAAGCCTTTACATTACTGATTTAGTTTCTTTGAAGTTTTATATTCCCCTATGATTAACATTCACCCTGGCAAAATCACCTACTACTACTACTGCAAATGACTGACAAGGCTGAGGAAAGGCAATAAGAGCAAAGTACAATTATTACTTGGCAGTGCAATTGTGTTTTTCAGTATAAGACTCCTATGGGTGGACTTAAACTTATAAGTACATAATTAAAGTTATTTCACATATGACTAAATATCACTGGCTAAATGCACAATTATAAATCACAATCTTATTCACAATTATTTTGCCTCATTCTTGTCACAGAAAACTGTTGAAATAAAAAGAGGTTCTTAATTTTAAGTAATGTTGCAAAAAAAGCCCCCACTACTTTACAAGGAACAACTTGACCCAGAGAATGGCAGTGAATGATGCTGCATCCAGCTGAGCCGTCAGTATTGGGCCCTATTCTGTTCAAGATCTTTACAGATTATCTGTACAAGGGGATGGAGGGCACCCTCAGTGGATCTCCAAACACTAAGTTGGATGGAAAGGTTGATCTCCTGAAGGGCAGGAAGGCTCTGCTCTGCTAAGGGATCTGGACAGGCTGGATTGATGGATTGACACCAACAGCATGAGGTTCAACAAGACCAAGGGCTGGGTCCTACAGCTGAGTCACCAATCCCATGCAGTACCACAGGATGGGGCAGAATCACTTGAAAACTACCCAGCGAAAGAGGATCTTGTGCTGCTGGTAACAGTGGCTGAACATAAGCCAGCACAGTCCTAAGGGGCCAAGAAGACCAAGGATATCCTGGCTTGTGTCAGATATAGTGTGGGCAGCAGGACCGGGCCAGTGGCTGTATGCTGTACTCAGCACTGGTGAGGCCACACCTAGAGTCCTGTGTTCAGTTTTGGGCCCCTCAAAACCAGAAAGATGTTGAGGTGCTGGAGCGAGCCTAGAGAAGGGCCATACAACTGGGGAAGGGTCTGGAGTACAAGTTTGATGAAGAGAGGATGAAGGTACTGGGGAGACAGCCTGGATAAAAGGAGACTCACAGGAAACCTTCTCGTTCTCCACAGCTGCCTGAGGGAAGGCAGTAGCCAAGCAGGGGATGGTCTCTTCTCAAGGTTAACAAGTGACAGAATAAGAGGATCTAGTTTCAAGCTGTGCCAGGGGAGATTCAGAATGGACCCCATGAGGAATTTTGTCATGGAAGTGGAATGGGCTGCCCTTCCTGGGCAGTGTGTGGTTGAGTCATCATCCCTGGAAGTCTTCAAGAAACGCGACTGGATGTGGCCATTAGGGCCATATTCCAATCGACAAGTGATCAAAGGCTGGACTAGATGATCTCAGAGGTCTTTTCCAACCTAAATGAGGCAAGTAGGATTGCTAACCATACTGCTTAAGAGCTAGGAAACAGGAGGAAAAATTACATTATAATGAACAGATTATGTAAGCAGTGCAGAGATTAATTCAAACCTTAAGACTTATAAGGGAGTTCATACTGGCATAGAATAAATAGACCTAGAGCAAACTTCCTGTGTTGCCAAAAAGAAAACCAGAGTTGTTTGGGTCTAAGCAATGCCAGTTTAGAAATATTTCATCAGCATGGCCAGCTCTACCACCTCAAGATGTCTCAGGTATTGATGCAGCTGTACTTCTGGTATGGCTGTTCAGAATTTCATGAATACCAGAAACCTATTTCCAGTTTAAGCTGATTGCCAGCTATTCCATCCCCTCAGTTGTCTTTCGATAGATTCAACAAACCCAGCTCTTTCAGCCCCCTTGAGTAAGACAGACTTTGTTTCCTGGATGATCCTAGCAGCTCTGTTGACCCATTCACATACAAAATTAATTTTTCTTGAACACAAGTGATCAGAACTGTACACAGTAATCCAGATAAAGCTCTACATTGATGTCTTGCCCATGAGGATCTCTCTTCACTAGAAATATTTCACATAATATATTCTAGGAGACCATTTACCTTTTTCACAGCTCTGTTAAAGAGTGGTGGCTCATAGAAATCCTATGCTGAACTAATACACTCAAATTTTTCTTCTCTTGCTTCAAGATGAAGAGCTACAATCCTAAGATTTGTTTCCTCAGTTTCCATCTAAATGCATAAATTCATTAAAAAAACTTTCCATCAAATTAGTACTTCACAGACCATTTTGTGGACGGAAATGAACCAGTTCTGCACCATTTGGGAAAGTCCAACTCTGTTAAACTAAAAGGACATGTTTCAGTAAAGAACTCCAACAGTTAATGCAAGCAATACAGTCATATGCAACTAGCAGTTTTTAACGGCTTTTAACTTTTTTACTCTCATGCTAAGACAAAAGTAGGCTGGCAAAGTTATTAGATGAGCCATATTATGCTGAAAAAAAAACCCAGAAGGTGGAGGAAGACAAGCTTACAACAAGTATTTACCTATCTTTTTTACTCTTTCCTCTTTGCTTCCCTGCAAGAATCCGCAGTTCTTCTTCAGTGGGATGTTGATACCACCGTAAGCTAAAGAAAAAGAAAATCTCAAGTAAAGCAATACTATTATCAGCAATTTAAAGCATTAAAGCATTTCAAAAAACCGTATCACAACACAGATTTATGTACTTGCTAAGACACCTGTCATTTGTCACTCCTAAGCAAGGCAACTTTGTGTGGCAGCACCAACCCTGCCTGAACTGAACAACAGCTTGAGTTCAGTTCTCTTCAGTAAATGAGGCATTTATATGTAATTAGAAAGCTTTGCCACTTTGTCAATCACGTGAAAGCCCTTCAGTTCTCAAAACATCAACTTTTAAAGCAAACACAGTTATACAAGGTGGGAAAGTTCACTAGAATAATTATAACACTACAGTTACTCCTCAGAACCATATTCTAAACAACTTAAGAAAGTATATTACATCCCCTCCAAACCCAGAAATTTTCCAGAATCTGAAAGAGCTATTATCTAGTAATCACTACCAGTGCTTTTTCTTAAGCAAAGCAAATTGTAACATGAACATCCCTTTCCTTAAACACCTCCTCAGTGAGATCTTTAACTTCTACTAGAAAAAGTGCTATTTAAAAAATCACTAATTTACACATAGTTGACCTACAAGTTTTTCCACTTTCACAAATCAATGCACCATTCATTGCTCATTAACTTAAAAGGCATGGCAAGGAAATTCTGAAGAGCACAAACAGAGATGGTCAAGTGTCTAAGATGGTGTATTTTACTTAAATGTCTAAATATGGCAAAAACCTTAGTAGATGAAACAAGGTCTTTTCCATATTCAAGGGAAGGTTACTGTCCAGATGCAGGAAGGATGTCACTATGATCTCCACTCTGAAATGCTGAGGCAAAGGAGACCAAGTATTAACAAGAACGGACTTGAGAAATTTGAGACAAAGTAGAAGGCCACTAATAGTCACCCATGGTGCCAACAGATCAACACAGAGATGATAAAGGAATCCACAACCACCTCCTCACATAAAGAGAATTTCACCAAGGAGGGCCATTCAAATCCATGTTGGTGAATTAGAGATGGTGTCAGATCCAATTTCAAAAAGTTAGCAAAGACAAAATTGGAACGCATCAAAAGGCAATCTCAAGCCATTTGATAGCACTTGATTCCCAGCTCTGTTTTAGAAAGGCTTCTCTTCATCTTTGGAACTCTTCAAGAGAAAAGAACACTAGTACCTGCCAACAGAACATCAAATTATTGCACACTACAAACTTCCATTAAAGGAATTCACTGCCAGTTCCAAAACTGAAAATGGCAAATATTACATATTTTGCACGAACACTGTTTTGTACAGGAAAAAAGGAACGGTATTTTATATAAGTAAAAGTGAAAATTACTTCATTAATTTATTTTTATTATGAGTTGAGAAATCCAGTTGAGAAGTCCAGTTGAGAAATCTGTAATTTGCAAACTTTGCTGCAAAAGAAACTTCAAGACAGAGACACAAATAAACCAGAGAAATAAGCTTTTCATCCAAGAAGTCAAACTACTCTGGAGATGTTAATGTCGATCTTCACATGACCCAAAGCAACTGTGAAAAAGCTGAGATATATTATTCTCCTGTTTTGTCATTTACCACATCACCCTGATCTGTACTGAGGACAATAATGATGAAAGCCACCCATGTGGTAAAGAAATGTTCCAAATCTTTCCTCCACAGAAATAGTACCTAATGCAGCAGAATAAACAAAATTCTTGTTCTGTGTAGCACACTAACACAAATCAATGCACAAATTAGACCACAATTTGCTCCTAATTGCACTACAAAACAATGTTGCAAGTGATACCCAATTACAACTAATAGGGTAAAGTGGTTTGGTATTTTTCAATTGATAAATCCTACACACCTTGCATTTAAAATCTCAAAACCAAGAGATTTGAACAAACATCTTCATAAAGATACTCTGATAAAAAGTAGTTAATGTATGTTATAGCTTACATATGGCTTAAAACTGAAATGCCACAACTACCTTGTGGCTCTGACATATCTAAATCAGTCTGAATAGCAACAGACACACAGACATGCCCTAGTTAATTTGAATAAAGGTCATGAATGAATCCACAACAAAATATCCATTTTCTCATGTCTTCCTGACATGGCCTGAAAATACAGTAACTAAAATAGCTCAGCAACTTCAAAGCAATGTTTTGGTAGAGAATGTTTCATTAGTTAAAATAATGCAAGGCTTATGCAGGAATTTAGGCTGCCAAATATTTCAATAAATCTATTTAGTTGCATCCAAGCTCTGAAAATACAGTGACTGAAAAGGTTGTATTTCTCAACAAATTTATGTAGATTTCTTTTCAAGAGTCAATGATAGCTATTTATCCCATTCACACATAGTTATCTTAAGTCTGTCTATTCTAACAATTCTTTCAGATTTTGAAAAGTCTTTGTTTCCTTTTAATGGACTTCCCATAAACACATATAGGCATCTCTAAACAAACAGGTCACTTAATGTTTCTGTCTTGTCTGATAACATGTTTACCCTCCCTCCCATTTAGCAAGGGCTATCTACAGACATTTCAGATCTGTCTTGTCTGCCAATCCTTTGGAAGCAAGACATTCAAATAGCTGAACTAAAAGACATTCAAATAAAGTCACTTAAAAACCACTGTTGGATATCAAAGACTAGTTGAATTTTACTAACAAAGGCAAGGAGGAGCAGGTGGTAATTTTTCCTTAGATAGCTGGACTGCTTTAGGAGTGTACCTGTATCTGCACACTTCCATGTATAAAACCCTCTACCACCCCACCCACACAGGTCTATCAAATAACACTGGCAAAAAGACAGAACTAAGGAGACATGGGTTAAAGATAAAAGGCAGTTTGTCAGGTGAACTAAGAAAATAACTGCTTTTCTTGCTGCCATTAAAATTCAAATCCCTGTTGCAGTGAATCTTCTGACTTATTTTTATTTCCAGAACACAGGATTATTTCTGACTCTATACAATTCCTGTATGCAGGGAATTATACAGAGTGCCTGAAATTACTGTGCACTAAAATAATTACCAGAGAAATAAAAGAAAACTGAAAAGCAACAATGAGTTCTTCCAGGCTACTAACATGGAAGGCAACAATAAGACAAACTCCCGCTGACTTCAGTAGGAGTGGAATTACTTAAGCACAAGTGCTGAAATCCTACTTTGAGGTATTTATCAATTTGGAGATGTGCAAAGATAAACAGAGAAATGGATTTGAAAAATATTTGAACAGCAAATTTCTCGCTATTACTGGTACATGGCATGCCTTAAAACAAGGATACAGTGAGTGAAAACCTCACAAGAATGAAGTACATGGGCATAATACTGACAAATTATTTTACAAGAGCAATTAGATATTTAAATTTTCAAATAAAAGTTTAAATCAATCTTAGACATAAAAGGTACAATACATAATTTGGATAATTGCTGATAAAAGGCTCTCATGGTGACACACCTTTAAAATAAATGATAGGCAGTTTCATATTCATTAGTGTCATGTTCTTTTTGGAGCACAAGAAAGATGATCAACACCCTGCCAATATGGTTAACAGTGAAACTTCACACAACAATTAAGAGCATGATTCTTGTTCATATTATCCGCCTGACAATTACTGTTTTTTGTTACACCTAACACACATCTAAACAACATTTACTGTCACTTCTCATTAGCAACTTGATGGGTGATGAAATCTGGAATATTAGAAAGGAACAAGTTGATAACTATGAGATGCAGAGGGAAAAAGTCAATGGAAAAACTTCTTAATACTCCTGTGGAGTACCTTATTATTCTAGGATACTCCATCAGAAAGCAGGCAGTAAGGATTTTATATTCTCAAAATTTTAACACCTACAAATGACAGCACACTACCTGCTAATCATACAAAGTGTTCTTACCAAATGAAAAAATACAGTATCTATGATTCCTTTTAATATTTAACGTACTGATTTATATTCAAAACAGCTGCTGTTTTCCATTGTTATTATGGATACAGCCACACAGGGAATGCTCCCCTTGCAACTCATTATGTCTGTTTGATCTATTGTTACAAGGAAGTAGTGTACTGAATCTTATACTAATCCTGTCCTTTGACGTATTAAAAAGAAATAGAATTTTTAGTAGATACCTAAGCACTCTTCATATACAAGTCTAATCAGGAGGTAGATTATCAACAATGCAGAGGCAGCACAGAGGAAAAGAAAATCCTTTTATTCTTCAGTATCTTGTATTCAATTTAGCTTTTTCATATTAAAGGATGCAGCCTGTACCATTAACTTTATGATGCAATTAATAGCAACAAACATGGTCTTTTACACCAACACTGTCTTTTTTGCCTTGAGCCCACAAATCAGGCATAACAATGTTATGGTTATAAACTTAATACAAGTCAATTACTTTTAAAAAAACAATCAGTATGTTTTATTGTTACTACTCTGACGCATAATTGTATTACAATATTCACACTTATCTTACCTGCCACTACAGAGAAGCCAACGAGCAAGAGAATAGTGAGGTATGATCTTCTGTATGACACTAGCCATTACCATGGTAACCACCAACTGTACACCTATCACACCCTGTAGAGAAGTAAGTTAATAACAAGTCAGTATGTGTTTTAGAAAAGCGGTGAAGTATCTCTAAAAAAACCCAATTAAATAACACTATATAACAGGCATGATACACTGGGGAGGAATGGGGGCAGGGAGGGGGCAGAATACTGTAGCAGTTAAAAAAAATCTCAGAAACTTGCTATAATCACTTACAAACTTCATCAAAGGGAAAAGCCATTCCCAGATCACCACAGCTAATCTCCCTGAAGAGTCTAAGATCCTCCCCCACATAATGCTAGCCTCATTATCTGTGGACAGATATTTCTTCTTTGTTCACCTACATGTGTGGGTTTCTATCTTCTTTGATCAGTTGTTTTCAAGGACTCCTCACCACATCATCCTCACCCTTAGCTTACCAGCTCAGTCCACCACCTTTTCCTCTTGATTTGAGCGTTATCACCTCTTTCATCTCTGAGTCCTAGTCTAAATACCAATTTGGCCAGACTATGGGCAAAAATGCTCTTGTCCCACTTGGTAAGGTGAATACTGTTCTGTCTTAGCAGTCCTTGCACTTCATACAAGCCAAGTCCCTGCTATCAACACCTGCTATGCAATGAGCTGCTCACCTACAACTCTTCATCAACCTCCCTCCTCCCTACCAGCAGTATAATCTTTCATCCTAAATAGTGCACTGATTAAAGTTCTCTTTTCTTCCTTCAATGCTTTCTCTTTTAGCAAAATAGAAATTGTGTCAAAACTGCTTTTATTAAAAAAACATAAGCAGATGAAATGTTTTGGATATACATTATCATCTGCAATTTAAGATGACTGAGGGAGACTGAGACAGCACGAATTATAATTGAAGTATTTATAAACACTTTCAATATGTTACCATATGTGTCACGAAAAAGTGCCATGTATCAATTAGAACTAGGTGCTACATTTTTATACTTTGAAGTAGCACCTTTTAGAGGGGGTCAGATACCACCAAGTTTCTTTGGTGCTCAAGAGTCTCTCCACCTTGTACCTCCTTGGAATTTCTACTGCTCCTACACTTTGGTGCCATCAACTACTTGAGGTACCTCAAAAAGTAAAACCTCACTTTTGTTTATATTCTATTTCACTGATATCAGGATCAAGAGCTGTACATATTTGAACACTCAACCTTTATTAAAGATTATGCATAGTTCTGCATGTAGATAACTCATACCAATTAGTCCCCTAGCTAAGGGAAGTGTACTTTTATGAAAGAAAGTGTTAGCAGCTGCATGCATAACATATATGCCATACTTACATTACTAAATTCCTAAGGAAGTATATACCCTTTGGGTACAAAATAAACAGTTTTAAAATCAAATGTTTATTCTGACCATCTCACACTAAACCCTAACCACTTCCATCCAATTTAAGAGAGAAATCACTGTCCCCTCATCTAATCTCTCTACTAAGCCCTTATTCTCAGAATTCACTCTCTCAGGGTGAACTCACATTAATATTTCTCTAGAATAATGTTTTTATTAGAAGCACATCCTGATCACATGCCAGTATGTCTCTTCATTTACTCCTAGAGCTATCTTTAAGGGAAAGAAATTGCCATAAGACAAGAAGAGGGAAAAAGATGCAAATTGAGGCATTATTTTTATACAGGGTAGCAGGTCCACTAGCTAAACTAAAATACTTACAATTCAAGAGATTACCTAAAAGTTCACCAACAGAAATTCATTTCCTTACTCAACCAACCTGTACATTGTAACCCATTACAAACAATTTCTCTTAGCCACTGAATGTCTTACTGCACCTTATCTACCCCTTTCCAGTACAAATTTATAGTGCTCATTCCGACAAAGTTACTGCTGTATTTGATAAAAATAGAAATACCTACAAACCTTTCAGTGTACAAATGAAAATAACATAGCAAGTTTTAAGCAACTTGAAAAAATAAACAATCAAACCTAAAACCCTAATGATATCTCTAAACTTAATTTTAACTTTGTGAAGGAAATATCCTTATATCCTTCTGGTATTTTTCCATACTTTAAGCAATTAAAAAATATATGTCTATATATGCCTTATATGGGCATTTTTCTTGATTCTTGAAGGTTTCAATCACAAGCAATATGCCAATGGAGAAAAGCTATCACAAGAAATTTTAAAAAAATCCACTGCAATAATCTTCTTGCAACCTGCCAAGAACACTAGTCACAGGAACACAGTAGATGATACAGTGAGTCAAAAACATGCTGCGTGACAGCACGACTTTTTGCAATTCTACCTTTTTACCTGGATGTGTTTGCAGTCTGCTTGTATGTTTACTAATGCACTCCAGAAAAATCTATAACTTCCCAAACTACCCCATACTACAACACTAGAAGACTTTTTCCCTCCATCCCCAAATAAAGGGTTCAATTCAGGGTTCTGCCTAGATCCAGTCTCCCCCATGCTTCTGAATTTTCACTTTACACTAATATCAGTTTAAATTCAAAACCACTCATTTCAGAAACATAAATGAAGATTACGTGTTGGTTTCCACCAACATTTTACATCCCCTACTTGCACACTCTAAATTAGAGGACACAGGGTTTAGATTTTTATCAGAAATCTACAACTTTAAAAATTCAGAGTATGAGAAATAGAGTGGTTTGAGGGTGGAGATTCTCAATGGCAAAGCTGACACCACAGGCAGTTTTGAGGACCTCCAGTAAACTAATCCTGGAACTCACCACCTGATCTGTGTTGAAGTAATTAGCACAAAATCAGTCATCAGGTTGACTCAAAACTAAGAGAAGTACTACTCACCTGTTAAGAGATTAACTGCTGCACAGATTATTAAATAAAGTGTCTGCAGTTATAGAACAGTTTGTGGAATTGAAACCACTTCATAAGGCCTTCAACACTGATTTGGTATACATCCATGTCCCTATCATGCTTCAGCTTTGCAGCTTAAAACTTGAAATCCATGTTCAAGACACTAGAGAGAGAAGTCTGTATTCTGCTGATCAAAAACATTTCTGTCCATCTCTCTAATGATGGGAAGAGAGATGACCAAAGCTGACTATGTAAGTCAGCTTTTCTGAAAAACAAGGGCTGGCAAGCAACCTCCTGGCCAAAAACGAGACTAAAATGGTACAGCCATGCCCCAGCAACATGGGCTGATAAACTGCAGTCTGGACGTGTTTCTGCCACAGAGGAAGATCTTTGATGAGAGGTGTCTCCGAAGTCTTGAGCACTGCATTCACTTCCTCATCCCCCAGCAACCTTAGCATTCCTACCTTTGAGTAACATAGCACACTTGACATAAGAGCTTTAAATAATACATGGCAGAGAACACATTAAGTGGTCCACAAGAATAGTTTTAGCAGTTATGTTAAAACGAAGATTGACAGATTTCCTTAAACGGGTAGGAAAAAAATGGCAGTCCAAAAAGGCAAAAGCATAAGGTTGAATAAAGTATAACCTGGACTTTGGTTTTCACAGTCTTTTACACTACATACCTGGAGAGAGAGTTGCTGATTAGTAGAAGGACAAAAACTAAGAATAAGCAATTAAGATAAAGTTACAATACTCTTATCTACACAGTGAGTGTACTTATAAAAGCTATCTCAGCAGCTATCTCAGAGTAACAAAATAAACCCCAACAAATTTTTAAAAGTACTTCTACCTAAAGAACACTTTTCCTTTCATCATTACATGATTCATAGAACATGAAGTACAAAGATAGACAAAAAGTTGACTGTGTTATGCAAAGACACCACTCCAGTCTCCTTATTTTGACCTTGCCCAAGGTTACTTCTCCTTACCTGTACTAAAATGGCAGGGGTTTCCATCTTTTCTTCCCTTTACCATCTAATTACAAATAATTCAAATATCCAGCTTTACATAGGACTTTGAAACTACTTGTTCTCTGACAGTAACTATCTCCTCCATTACAAGATGATGGCCTTAAGCTGAAGCCAATTGCTGTATGCACCTGGAATGCAGTAGGGATACAACTGCATGACTGAAAAACATCTGGTAGAACCTCATTCACACTTTCACCTTCAGAAATTTAATGCCCACTGCTTACTTTCTAAAGTGGCAAATATTGTAAAAACCAGATTTTAAAACAACTCTACTTGAGTATTCCACAGATGTTAACACAGGGCATAACAATATCCCCAACGGTAGCACACAAACAGTATTCTAAAATTGCTGTGATTTTTCAAGTAAGAAACTGAAAAGGTGTAACAGTAGTGGCCACCAAGATTCGTAAGAGAATATAACAAATCCCCCTATCTCCTGCAATTTTAAAAGTGCAATGGTATTTGTGAAGTCTGGAAGATAAATCAATACAACCAATCAATACAACTTTGAAATGCCATTTAATAGCTGCCACATTATTGCTTTCACTGTAAATGAGACTTTTCCCCACATAAATTTTTTGTCATATGCAAATTTTTCTCTGACTGTTTATGTCCATGCAAAAGCAAGATAGTGTTTTCCTGAAACATAAATGCAATTCAAAAATTGTTTCCTAAACAGGAGAAAATATTACATAGGATGGCCAAAGAAAAGTGAGCTTGCTGTGCAACATCTTAAAGTGAATAGTTCCTGTGAAAAGGACTACTTTCACAGAACACCTATAGTCAGCAATATGATTTCTAAATGTCAGACATGCATACAGCTAATTTTGGAAAAAAAAAATCTATGCCAAGAGAACTCTTTAACAAAATCAGATTTTTACTTTTTTTTCTAGTCTCATGACCAAAGCTTCCCTGAATTAGAATTTTCATGCACCTACCATTGCTTACAACAAAAGGTGCATAAAGGCCACAAAGAATATGCAAGGTGTTCAACACTGCCACCCAAACTGCCCACCCTCCCTCACAGCGTCGCTCACACCCAAAGGTCACTTCTCTCTTCACCAGTGTCTCTCCACAGAGTCAAAGAAAAGCCATCAACTGCTGTGTGGAAGGACTCAGATGTGCATGACTCCCTTTAAAACAAGGTGACTCGGTTGAAACCAAAATGATGCTTTAGTCAGTGAACAGCATTTCATCTGACAGTCTTGCTTAATTTATCACTGAGGCTCTCTAAGCACAAGGATTACAGAACAAGTGGTCATTAGGCAAGTCAAATTATTGCTACAGAAATCTCACAGATGGAACAAGAGCATTTATAAAAATGCAAATTTATCATTATTAAGAAAAAGCACTGCTGCAGTGAACACCAATATATATAGAATAGATTACTCAATTATAAGTAAAACCGGTTTAGAGAAATTATGTACTACACAACGAAAAGAAGGTTATATTCCGTTATTACTTTTCCAAGATTTTCAAAATCTACTTTGTCCAGTATTTCCACAAATAAGACAGGTTAGAATGACACAAGTTCCTACTCTTTTTAGAAAACTTGCTTTCTAAAGAACAGGCTCTGCGATTACAGAAATCATTACAAGTATAAAAAGTTAAAAGCATTTAATTTAACACCTCTGCTCAACAGTCAAAAACACCATGGTCTTGCAAAGTATTAAGACACTTGGGCAGAGCTCAAAGTCATGGCCTAACTGGCACTGCAACTGCACAGATGAGTCCTGACAGTCCCAGCTTGGCAGGTGTTGACATTTATAACTCGATTTCTAAGCCTCTTGGTATAAAAGAAACTGGTGTTTCATTCTCCTGTTGCTTTGAGACTGGAAAATACAGCTTCCAAACAGCACAGACCTTTTGCCTTTGCTTACATCATGGAATCACACACAAAGATTATTTGCCCACACTACCAGCACCCAGCAAAGAACACTGGACCTGATCTTTCAACCCATTAGGCAATACAAGCAGGCATTGGATTAATTTAAATAAGGACCTACACTGAAAGCAAAAACTTTTTTTGCTTGCCATTTTACAAATGTAGGTTATAGCTTTACAGCACTCATGGACTCCTAAAAATGAGAGGAGCATCTCAAGGCCTTTTGAATAGATATTTTAACCCCTGTGAAAAAGGAAAAAAAAAATAAACCCAAAAGACTTCATGAGAAAAAAATTCCTTCCATAAGCCAGAATTTACACAGTAAAAAGTACTTTAGTGGAATAACATGATTAAACTTTTAAGTATGAGAACAGTTAAAAGGCAGATTTTATTAAAAATATACTTGTAAAGTGCATTTCTTAAGACCTAGATCAATTAACAAACAGTGGTGCCAGACTTAAAATGACATATTGACACTTGGATTCATATGGAAGAGAAATATAATATATTAATGATACGCACAAAATACATTTTTTATCTGCAGACCCTGTTCCTTGTATCTCAAATACAAGTATGTTAAAAGCGGAGCCAATCAATTCCAGAGTTTCAAGTGATAACTAAGACCTAAATACAAAATTCAGCATATCTCTATAGAGATATATCTTTATATAATTTAATATTTATTAAATACTCAGCCTGCTCTATTGAAACAATATATATCCAACAAGGTTAACATCATCAGCAGGAATTAAACCAATCTTTTTTCTTCTCCTACTATGTTACAAGGTCATTTATTCTGCACTTCATTTAGCTCAATGAATTGTAGCTGTGCTGAAATACTTGCTGTGAAAAGCAATTTGAGGTGGGACTTTTTTCACGAGATCCCTTCCAGCCCCAAATGTTCTGTGATTCTACAACACTCACATGCTGCCACAGCACCACCACAGCACCAAGTGTAAACTTGTGGCAAGGAGCAACAAAAGTGTCTGGCAAAGGTTTCTGGACACATCCATGATCACATACACGCACCATTTACAGGGATTTAAGGAGATCCAGCAAAACAGTTATAGTCATAGGATCAATGTTGGAAAAGAACATAAGATTCACCAAGTCCAAATGTCAACCCAGCACTGCCACTGTAACACATCGCTGAATACATCACCGACCACTAGGTACAAACGTTTCCAAAACGCTTCTCGGATCGTGATTCCACTACCTCGCTGGGCAACTTATTCCGATGCCTGACCACCGGAACAGTGAATTTTCTTTCTTCCAGTCTCTATCAATGACATCGATCAATGTCTTAGCTTGAGGCCCTTTCCCTGCATTTCACTGCAGGCACGGTAGAACAGACCAGCCCCCACCCCAACCTGCTGTCAGGCAGTTATAGACAGGGAGAAGGATTCCATGCATTTATAAAGAGGCATCCTAAGCCCGTCACACAGCGCTGAGTGCAGTGGTTCGCTCTGCTTCCCAGTGGAAATGCAGCAGAGAGGGAAACAATCACTGGGCAGTGAAGCCGTGTCTGTGTAAGCCCACGGAAGGCAGCAGATGCCGCGGTGCTCCTTTCACGAGAGCCGATTACAGAGCTCGACGGTGTCACTCCGCTACCTCCCTGCCCCCGACGCGCCCAAACCCGCGAGCTGTCCCCACAGGCAGGGACCGCGGCCTGCAGCAGCTCAGCCCCGAGCCAGGGGAGGCGAGCGGACCCGGCCTCCCCGCTGCTCGCCGC
>VXBR01020415.1:61924-77723 GCA_013400215.1 Cisticola juncidis
GAACGGAGCGCGGCGGGGGAGGGGGTGGCGGGGAGCGCGGGGTGCGCATGCGCCAGGGTCCCTACGCCGTCCCGTGCCGGCATTGCGCGTGCGCAGCGGGGCTGCTGAGGGCGGAAGGGCGAGTGGGGCTGTGGCCAGCCATGGCCGCAGTCGGCGGTAGCTGGGGCGGCTAGCCGAGGAACGGGGCGGAGTCGCTTGGCCCGAGGGAAATAGGTGTCCTCCGCCCAGAATATGCAGTGCTGCGCAGCGCCTGGATCTGTTCGGAAGGGACACACCTGGATAGTCCGTCCTAAAGGAGCAGTGGGAAATAGTCGCGTCGCTCTACAGTTTAGTCGTAAATCGTGCGGTTTTAAATGCATTGCTGTTGTCCCTTATATGTGAATTGGAAACAAATATGAGCATTTTGCTTGAACAGATAAATAGTATTTCCGTAGAAAATACCTAATATCTGTTCGTATTTGCCAAGCTTTGCCTGCCCTCTGAGAAACCCATGAGGGCAATTCACAGAATCGCAAGATGGTTTGAGATTGAAGAAGCCGTATGGATAATCTCATTCCAAGTGCATACCATGTCCAGGAACACCTTCCATTAGAGCAGGTTGCTCAGAGCCCTGTCCAACCTGGCCTTCCAGGGGTAGAGCATCCATCCAGTTTCCCTGGGCAACCTGTGCCAGTGCCTCACCACCCTCACAGAAAGGAAGGTTTCCCTAACATGTAAGCTAAGTCTCTCCACTTTCAGTTTAGAACTGCTTGTCCTGGTCCTGTCACTGCCTGAGTAAAAACTCAGCCTTGCTCTTTCTTATACCGCCATCTTTAGATAAAGGGGCTCTGAGGTCTCCCAGGAGCTTTCTCTCCCCTAGGCTGATCATTGCCAACCCTCTCAGCCTGTGTCCTTAGCAGAAGTGCTTCAGTCCTGTGGTCACCTTTGCAGACCTCATCTGGACTCACTCCAGCAGGTCCAGGCCTCTCTTATGCTGAGGGCCCCAGAACTGGACACAAAACCCCAGCTGGAGATCTCAGGAGGGCCAGATCAGAGGGGCAGAATCACCTCCTTCGATCTGCTGACCAGGGTGGTTAGGATGCAGCTCAGGACATCGTTGTCTTTCCAGGCTCCACGTGCACCTTGTAGGCCCATGTCCAGCTTTTTGTCCACCAGAAACTTAAAATCCTTCCCTGCAGGGCTTCTCACAATAAATCTAAATCTTCTTCCACAGCAGGAAAAGCTAATTAAGTAAAGTCTCAACAACCATCAGGAAGACTTATAAATCGTCTTTCTGGCATTTTTAGTTGTTCCTTTGAAATATGTTACAGCTAAAAAACCAACAAAACCCACTCAAAATCACATTTCTAAAACAGTAGAACAAATAGATTTCAAAGGAAATCCTCTCAGATACCAGTGACTATAGTACCAAAGATAAGATGATTTTGACCAATTCAAACCGTTTTTTAGTCAACAAGTAGGTTTCTGGCCTCCCAGTTTATTAATGCTAATTTGGTGACGATTATGGCAAATTAAGCATTAAGAAAATTACAAATTCTAAAGGCATTTGTTCTACACCATGCGTTTCTTGCAGACAGAATACTAAAAATTAATAAGCTCTTTAAAAGGCAAAGTTGCAACAAAAAAGGTGTCAGTCTTATTACAGAGATGGTAAGAGATGACATGCATTTGGAGAGCAACTAATTTGAGACATGTTTACTTGTGGAGGTAAGAGTCTCAAAAGTGTTTTAAACAAAATTCTTACTTGTGGAATTCTTTGACGTAAGATTTCATCACTGATAGGGAATTAGTGACATTTTATGAAAAATAATCAAAATCAGAAGTGAGCAGAACTGTTTCATTAACTGAGTCGATCGGTTTGAACTCTGACAGTCATGATTTCAGAGCTCTAGTATTTTAATTCTAGTGTTGTTTAAATTTGTGTTTCACACAAAGACAAGGCCAAAGTTGTTCTAATCACTATGGGAAAATGGATTTTTTATTGTATTTATATGGGCTGAGTGGAACCTTTGCAGCGGCAAGGTGAATAAAACTGTCCCATGCATTACTGCCACTGGTACAAAAACCATGTAACCTGTGAAGTTAATCTCTTGGGCCCTCTTGTCTCAACGAGTGGGTAAGTTTTAAGGAACACAATAGAGCAGACATGTTTTTACTGCCTGTGCCAGCTGGGTGCAAGGCTGTCTTAAGTTGGATGTATATGCCTCATTATTCAGAAAAGAGGCAAGGCTCCCCAAAAATACATTTCTAGACTGTCAAATGTTGTCTCAGCAGCCACAGTTGAAGCAGTTGAAGCAGTTGAAACACTTAAAGATAATTAAGAAGTCTTCTAATGTAATGTTAAAGGGTATTGACCTGATGAAGGGAAGTTTATTATAACACTGTCTACTGTCCCTAAATTACAGAAAATAAGTTTAGATCAACAAAGGCCAAGCCATCTAATACATGAAAACTTTCATCCTATATCAGTAAAAAGTTATTGATGAAGTGAACAACAGGAATACATCACTGCCATGTGTCCTGTTTATTTCTATCTTTCTGTTGTTTGAGATAACTTTTCATTTTTGTAAGGCAAAGACTATTAAGAGATTCATTTAAAGCCTAATTTAACACATGAGATGATACCAAAGAAATAGTGACAAAGTCATCAAAGTATGTTCCAAAGAGGGATTGTGAATTTCTTTTTTGGCAAGCAGCATGTCCGGCTGAAAATTTTCCATTTAGAGGTATAATTCAAAATCTTCCAACTATTATAGAAGTATTTCCCAGCATTTTAAAATGTAGTGACAGGACAAGGGGGAACTGGCTTTAAACTTACAGTGGGTAGCTTTAGATCTAAATTTAGATTTAGATGTTAAGAAAAAATGGCTCATTGTGAGGGTAGGGAGATTGGCACAGGTTGCCCAGAGAAGCTGTGGATGTCCCGTGCCTGGAAGTGTTCAAGGCCAGGTTGGATGGGGCGCTGAGAACCTTGTCTAGTGGGAGGTGTTAGGCATGCGGTTGAAACAAGGTGACCTTCCAACCCAAACCATTCTACGGTGACTTTATGGTTTAGTATAAAAATATAAAAAGTGGGAATGGGTTTGCTTTGTGGTACTTTGGACTTACACAGCTGGCTGCTCAGCTTATTTGAAATTCTGTGAATAGTGGAGCTAATGAAATTTGGCTTCCTGTGGATTTCTCTTACATAATTGTTAGATTAGAAATGCACATTTCTGTTTCACAAGTGCGTCTGCTTTGGGCATTTATGGTATCTTTGACCTACACACAGGCAGTGTAATTATAATCAAGAATTTCCACTGATAAATGCATTTGAAACAGGCCAGTGGGTTCCGAATAAGCTGAAAAATCACTTACGAGCATAGAAGCAGACAGATTTACAGATCCATAGGAATATACATATGGCCACACTATAGCATCGTATGCCTTATTTCAATTAGTCATCAGAACAAAAGGAAAACTCTTGTGTCTCTGCCTGTAGTGTGTTTGTTTCACCTGTTTTACCATACCCTAAGCCAGAAAATCATGACCACAAAGGCAGTGGGTTCATTTTTATGTTCATGTGTCTATGTCTATGTTTACTAAGTTGCCTCAGGACCTAGGTCTGACCTGAGTTTTATAGATACTAATCCCTACGCCCAGCCTCTCTACTGTGTTTTAAAAATACGACCAAATTATTTTAACTACATATGAAAATACATGTTTTTAATACATTGGTTCACATGCTATGCCATGCACACAATATTCATGTGCATATGCACATTTCCATATGCATGGAAAATTTGTGCTGTCTAAATGTGATGTTTCAAAGGGAACTCAACTGGACAAATCAAATATATCACTGCTGAAACTATGAACTCTTCATTTTATCTACTATGTGACATTTCTGAAATCCTTACTGTTCTGTTCAATTGACTTGAAATATGCTTTTTGATAGCATTTTTTCCCCTAAAAAGTCAACTTACTGAGCAGCAAGTGCCTTCCTGCTGAGCAGTTTATTGCTAAAAAGGCCAGTGGTGTGTTATGATTTCATTTAACCACTATGTGTTAAAAGAATTTAAAAATACATCTCTGATGGTGATATTTCTTTTCAAAAAGCCCTAAGTGGTTTTGCTGTTTTCTTTCTCTGTATTTTAGTTTGTAGTTTCATGTACATTGTTTTAATATACAGTGAAGTATCTGAAAAACAAAGTCATAACAGAGTCATCAGAACATAACTACATCAGCAATGGGCTAGTACATGCTGCAGTGTCTCAGAGTGGCATTTTTGTGTAAAATTCCTATCCTGAGTTAATAGGCTAAAAATTGGCAAAGCATTCCAGATGTGTAATGCAAAAAAAGGGGAAGTTCTTTGGTGTGTTGGTGTTAGACACAGCAGTAGGTGATGATCAGTGGACGGGAATCTGCACTCAGTGGGGAAAAGATAAGGAACTGGATCACTGAAGGTCTTGCAGATCAAAACCAGAATTTTGAAATTAATCTTCTGGTTCTCAGAGAAGCAATGTGGGCAGAGTAACTGTGGTATGTGAGGCTTGGAAGCAAGCTAGCTATCTGTTAGGAACATTCTTTAAATACTTGGGGGCAATGCCACAGGCCTGTACTCCGTGTCTCCTTTTCTTAGGCATTAGGAGGTGTATCCCAAGCTCTTGTGTTACAAGCATATGTTAAAAAAACAAACAAACAAGCAAATGAAACACTGACTAGGATAATATTCTTCTCCTTCTACAAATCAGAATATAAAGGCAGCATTTGTAAAACTCAGGACTAGGAATTCTCCAGCCCCTCTTGATGCTCTGATCACATGGTTCTCCGTTCCTCACAAGAATGATGATTTGTAGAGCTCTAAACTCTACAGGAGTAGAGCAGGAGCTCAAATAGACTGACCATGGGTGGGTGGTGATCAGGTAATTACTTATTCTAGTCCCATGCTGTCAAAGGGGAGATAAGGGTCAGAATGCAAGTTCTCCCCCTCTCCTAGTCCCTCTGCTATTCATCAAGAACAGTGATGAATTTTTCCTTTCCTATGCTGTCAGGGAATGGAACAGGTCAGGCTCAGTCAGCTTTGTACAGAGGGTGGCATGCACAGAAAACCAAGCAGCCCCTCATTTTTATTTGTTGTCTCTATCTACCTTTCCAACACATAAACAAATAATATGTGCAATCCTTTCTTCAGAAAAATCCCCAAAAGGATTGGGAAAACTGTCACACAGTGGGCCCTGAAGAAGTTAGCCATTGTCGTAGTGGAAAGCACTGCTGCTGTCTAATAAGTGAGAGTTAATAAAATGAAGTGGCAAACCTATGTGTGAGTTATGAAGATCTTCCTTCACTAATGGGAGTTATCTAGTGTCCCATAGATGCTCATTATGTGTTGTTTATATCCAATAATAAAGTCTTATGTTACTTCAGTGGCATTAACGAGAAATGGTGCTCTGTGATCATAGAATAAAAGCTGTCAAGGAGTTTTGGTGCTGGTACTTCTCTCTCAATTTTTTTCTTGCTTGTCTCTGTGCTTCCTATCAGAATGATATTTATAAGAGCAATTCTTCAATCAGTTTAAAATAAAATCTTAAAACCATACAGGCTTAGTATGAAGACATGGGGATGTTAGCATAAGGGGCCAAACTAATCCCCAATGTAAATCTGTTTTTTTCAACACAGGATAAATCTGGGTCAAAAATGTCCAAAAGAAATGTAGTCATGATGTAAGGCCCAAATTAAAAAGCTCAACGCAACAACACATCTGTTGAGCGTTTTCAAGTGTGTCCTTGTGTGCCATATTCTGATTCCAACATTCCATTTTTACCCTGGGGTAAAAATTGGGGTGAAGAATTCTTCCATTCTTCTGTAATGTGAAATGTCACAGAGGCAGAGGTAGCACTAGGTCTCTGGTATGCTAAAGAGAGGTCGATTAATTTTATAAACTGGCTGTGGATAAATGATGCTGAAACAATAATTGTTTTGGTGTTATTGGGGACTATACAGTTTTGAATGCCACGATCCTTAAGTTTTGGACATATTGGAAAAAGCTGATTGTTTTCAGTTATGCCCTTCTGTTTCTCTGAGATTGAAGGAAATAATAACTTAAAATTTGAAAAATATTTATAAAGAAAAAATAATTATTCTGTCAAACTCTTACAGTGCTCTAAAGTGATTCTCTAACAGCCTACCATACTGTGGGGAAGAGGAAGACTCAAACATACTGGAAGCAAACATATTTTTACATCCTTAAACATTTCAGTCTGTTTTCTAAGGAATTCTGCTGGTTTTAATCATTCTATATTTATTTTTATGTGAGTATGTGCATGATAAGTTTCAAAGTCATTTCACCTAATTACTTCAGGTCTGGTTGTCCAATTCCTAGCTAACCAGCCTGAAAGACACTAAGTTCCTACAAGTCTGATGAACCCTGGGGGTTGTCAAGAGATGTGTTAGTTTTACATGGCTCAATTTTTTTGGTGAGGAGGGAAGAAGCCAGACATGGAAGTGACTTTTTTCTGTGCGAACCTGCTAGAATCTTCATCCATGCCTGGCACAACCAATCGCGGGCTGGCTCTGAAAATAAACACGCTGCCAAGCAAATTAAGATAGCTGGTAATGCCTCTGTGAGGACATATTTAAGAAGGGAAATAACGCGTGCAATTCCTCTTTCTTCTCCTCCTCCTAGGGTGGCTGCTGGACCCTTCCTGGTGCGGCCGGGACTGTGTGGCCGGGGCAGTCTCAGCACGGTGCTGGCTTGGCCTCTTCTAAGTCTCCGTGCCGAGGGCAGGAGGGCAGGGGGGCAGCAGCAGCTTCTCCTTCCCGGTGCCCTCACGAGGAGAGGCACCGAATGGAACCAGCAGGGCCCACGTGGGACAGCGAGAGCCATGATGAGCCATTCCTGATGAGAGCCCAGACAGGATCAACCTTTCAGTGCTGCTAAACCCTGTAAGGACTTTTCAGCTGATAAACCTTGGGAACATCAAACCTATGGACACCAATTTTCTCCTGAGTCAGAGAAAAGGAAGAGGTGAAGACACGTGAGGAGAACAACAAGGCGACACCAAGGCCGGTGGGAGGAGGGAGGGGCAGGAGGTGCTCCGGGCATCGGAGCTGAGATTCTTCTCCAAGCCATGGTGAGGACTACAATACAACAAACAAAAGGTTTCCCTGTAATTCCTGAAGTGCATGGGGGGATGCAGAGATCCACTCACAGCCCGTGAGAAAAGATGTTCATGTTGGAGCACCTGGATGCTGAAAAGCTGTAATCTAGTGGGAAACTTGAACAGAGAGAGAGGATAGAGGAAGAGAAGCCTTCCAAGGCAGAACAACTCATCCTTAAAAAACTATACCCCATGAACTAGAATGACCCATGCCTTGTAGTTCGACGTGGCTATTCTGCCTGTGAAAGGGACTCAGGTTACAACAGGTTGGACAGGACTGCTCCTCCTGAAAATTAGAACCACACTGGAGAAGTCCATGTCCCTCCCCCTTCCCCTTCCACCGGTACTGGTAAGTATGGCAGATAACGCTATATTTAAAAACCATATTTTGAAAGACAGGAGGGAATTGGAGAATACCACCTTTAAACACACGGAAAACATAGAGATATTCACTCACTACTGTCCTATTTTCTTCTTTCTGTCCATGTGTCAGGATTGTTGATAGTTTTCGTCTTGCCTGCACAAATGCTTATGAAATATTTATTTGTCATGTACCACTTAAAAAAAATCGTGAAAGTTTTTGGGTTCTTTTAGTAACAGCACATTCTTGATGCTTCCCTGGTGCTGAAAATTGCAATAGTTTTAGACATCACTCTTCCTTGTGTCTTTCATTATAATATCCTGAGAAGGATAACTTCTAATAACTTCTAACTAATATTAATAACTAATAACTTCTAATAACTAAGAAGTAATTATTGATACAAATAGAACTGTAGCCCTGGGAATTTTATCATAATCTCTTGTGGGTGGCTCAATCTCTGAACTCCCTCTGTTAAACTCCCTTTTTCTTTCTTCATCTGTCATACTCAATCATCATTTTTAGTATAAGTTTAAAAAATTAATTTTGAGTAAGAAAATGATACAACCAGAGCAAACAGCTGCCTGAATGTTACACAATACAGGAGAAGTGAAGGTGACATGCTGCCCTTTTGATATGTCTATTCAATATTTACTGTCAACTTCAACTAACATTTATATGATATGAATATTTTAAAACAAACTCATCACTGCACCAAAGTAGTTGCTGAGTAAATATGCTACAATCAGTTCCACCATCCCGTATGCCTTTAAATACTAGCAATTTGTCTATACAAGGAAAAGCAGAAAATGAGAATATAATGGAAAATGAAATTGTTTTGATAGCTGTGATTTAACACATTCCTTATTCATAGCAAGGGTTGATCCTCTTTGTTTATGAGCATAGTATCTTTAGTATTGCCTTAATGGTCAGAATTGGCACTTCTAAAATTATGATCTATTTACAGTTATTATGTGATCATTTCACAATTTTTGTTTAAATTTTGGATGAAGCGTTTTGGTATACATGTAAGATAAATTCAAAACAGTAGAGATTATCAGCTGAAACACTGAGGTACTTCCAAGAATATATAAGGATCGTGTCTGTACTTTCAAAGTGAAGTTGGTAGTCAGTATAAAGATGGAATTATAAATCCTAAAGATTATAATATGTACCTAAACCAGCTTGATGTTTTGGCATGTACTTTTTCCTCTTTTCTTGTACAGGGCTGAATTTTTGGGGGCTAGCTAGACATGGGGTGGCAGCTGACTTCTTATATTTAGCTTCAAGATTATGTTTTACTCCAGTTCAATAACCTCTGTTGACCAAAACTGACTCTTACTCATGGAACATGCTATTGATATTTAGAAGTAGTGTGTTTAGCATGTGTCACTGAGACATTCAACATTAGGCCATCTTCATATATTCATTATTTGTGGGAGTGGGGGAGTGGGGTTTGTTGGGCTGGGGAAGGGGGGGTTGGTGGAGATTTTTGGTTTGGGTTTTTTAATTTGTTTNGGGGTTAGCTGTATTGCTTTTTATGTGCTTCCCTGGTTTGTTTGTTTAGCCTGTACTGAATGGACATCCCAACCCCTAAAGCATAATGGCTGTGATATGTCATGGAGTATGAGAACGCAGTAGAACACAGTGAGCTTCTGCTGTAAACATCACCTACACAAGGTGGTTCTGAGGGATAAGGAGTGTACAAATGTGGAGCCTTATTAAAATAGGTTAGTTAACAAGAGGTACTCAGGTAACCATTTGGAGGACAGTCACTGATCATGAGCAGGCTCTCGATATATTTTTATGTGTTTCTCTATGGACATAAACGTCTGCCAGCATTTTTCCCCTCAGTGAAGAAGGAATACATAGCCTTTAGTGGGATAAGTCAGAAATCCTTAACTGATGCTATAAAAAAGCAGGGAAAGCTAAATATCAATTTCTGCAATGGTCAGGAGGGAGCTGGGAGCAGGGTCAAGCTGCAAGGAGCTTACCAAGCCCACCAAGAGACTTGTGGAGATGAGTGTAAAGTAGCTTTTGGTGTTTCTAAGAAGTAGCTTTTGGTGTTTCTAAGAGGAGGAATTTATTTTGTTTGCAGTCAGTTTATTAGTCCTGGAAAGCTGTTAGCCAAACAGCCCTCAGGTTATATTGAGAAGAGTTGCCTGTGTATCTGCTCAGATGGATTGAGGAGATTGCTGGTGGGGGGGGGGGGGGGCTCCCTTGTTGAAGAGACATGCTCATGCACTGTTGTTTCCTCTGACATAGTTAAAACCTTTATGCCATATTCATCAAAAGTGCACGTTAGGGACCTACTGCTCTGCAAGCTCCCTGTGAATTACTCAGAAAATGTGAGTCACTCTATTTTTTAAGTTTGAAAAGTTAATGTGTAATTTTGGTTATATGTACCCACATTATTTCCCCAGCTCCCAATTGCCAGAGACCATCAGTTTCAAATAAGGGAAAACAGAAGGAAGGAAAATTGCATTAGAATAGGACTGGTGAAACATTACTGCTATTTTTATAAGATTCTAGTTAGTTTACAAGAAGGTTACTGAGAAGTCAAGTAACCTTTTATTCAAACCTGATGTCCTCACCTGGGAAGAAACACATAAAACACCACAAAATTATACAGATAGAGATGCATATCATTCCTGAAAGTGAAATAATCACGTACTACTCATTCTATTTTCATAGTATATAGGAAAACTGAAGTTCAGATACAACCTGAGAAACGTTATTTGCAATGTTTATAGGGTTCAGAGACTTTGTATGGACAGACTTCTGTTTGAGAGGATGTCTTTAGGGTTCTCTGCTGCCTAGCTGCACCTGTTACAAAAAGAGAGCCAAAAGATCTCCCTTCACAGGGGAGGAAACAAATGCCCAAATAAACAAAAAAAACCCAAACCAAACCAACAAAACCCAAACAAACCAATCAATCAAATAAACCCCCACAAAACCCCTAAGAGAAAAGGGATTTTTAGAGTGAAACAGAATTGTAATTTTTAAGACTGCTCAAGAGATAGCTGCAGCACCTGGACGATGCAGAGCATCTCCCCTGACCCTGCCGGGGTCCCGCAGTAGCCATGACGAATTGAGCAGCCTCCCCAGTCCAGGACTGCGGGGAGCAGCTGCCTCATCCCATGTAGAAGGAGCACGATCTGACAGCTGAGCCCGGGTGTATTGATTTGCAGGATTCAGCCCTGTTCCGGATGGGCAGAGCTTGTTTTTCTCCTGCAGTGTAAGTTGCACCGGTGTTTAATGCAGCAGGGGAGGGTCGGAGGGTCTTGAGGGAGGAATCAAAACAGAACAGCACAGAAAACAAATTGAAGTACTGAAACATATTCGGGATCCTTTCACGGCAGTAATATCTGTTAATCCTGTTGCGGGAAGGGGAGCGGGTGAGACGCCAGTGGCCGCGGACCAGGTGTCTGCAGCCGCTGTGGAAATACAGGATTTTGAGGTCGGATGTCGCACTTTTGGCTCTGCCCGCGCCTCCTAAAACCTGTGAACGGAGCAGACAGAAGGGATGAGGCGTGGAGGGAAGGGGGAAAGGAAATCTGGTGTTCCCCTTCGCATACTCTGGTTTTGCCCTCTTTCCCGTCCAAAAGTGGTCTCCCAGTCCGGTCTCGGGCCCGGGCTGCTGCTCTGCCATCCTCTGCCTCTGCCCGGAGCGAGGAAAGCGGCGCAGCTCCTGCTGCCTGAAACTGGTTCTGCGGAACCAGATGTTGTCTGTGACAAATTTTTAGCCTCTGGGCGGTGCTACTCGGGCTCTCGGTCTCTTTGCCATGCCCAAGGGGATTTGCTCTTGCTGGAAAGGCTATTTTTTTCTCCTGTTTTGCATTTATAGTACTGTGTGCGTTATATTTATAGGGTATGTTCTCGTACTTTATACGTTGATATGGATCCCCTGGAGTGGGCTTTGGGTTTTTATAGCCCCTTTCACGGCCTTATTCTTTTCGCGGTAGCGTTTTTCTCCATCTTCATGGGCTTAACGGAAAGGCAGACAGATCAAACCCCAAAAACTGTGGGGTAGCAGAGGGAAGATTTCAGTAAGCGGTTTCCTTAGGATTTTCTTGAAAGGCGGGAGGCAGAGGTGAAGGTCACCACACAGATGGGTCCCCTTTGTGGGTGTGGAGACACCGCAACCCCTGCAGGATTGTTCTTGAGAAAAGTGACAGGCTGTGCCAGTAACCTCTGGCTGGGGATATTTTCTCATAAGTATTCAAGTACTGAGTTAATTATTGCCACTGCAAACTGTCAGTCAAGTGTATATATACATGTGGATTTTCTAAGCATCCAAAATGATGCATGTCCTGCATATAAATAAATAAAAAATGTTTTTTCTCAGTTTGTTTGGTCTTTTTTGGCAAAAGGCTGGCTATGAAACCGGGGGGACATTGAAGTTGTTCCGTCAGTCAGTGAGATTTGAAAGTGAGCCTGTGTAGCACTTCAGCCTGCCGTCAGCAATCAGGCTTTAGACTCATGAGACTTTGATTGTAGGAGTTGCCTTATTTGCATTGATGTGGATGAACCAGCTGCTGAAGCATACAGAACTGCACCTGACACAATCACTGAGTTCAGGATTAGCACAGGGAATCAGGAATTCACTGTGCTACATGGCAATCTTAGCCCTACATTAGAGTCACTCATGCAAAATGACCCAAATTTGCAATGAACATAATTAGCAATCCAAAGATGCATTTTAATTTAGGGGCTGACATTTGCTTGCATTTTACTTATTAAATATAATGATTATGTGCTCCTTAGTATGCGAGGCTGAGGAAGATGAGCTTTTTACTCCCCTGTGAGCACTACCAAAGTGTCCTAGCTGCAATCCTTGATATTTATGACAGACAAGAAATGTGCTCTGTAACCTCAAGAATGGGTTTCTTTCTTTCATTCACTGTTTACATGAATAAAATAGAAAGCGTTTGGGGTTTTTCAGAATTTTTTGCTTTCCTCTTCTTATTAAGCAATCGCTTCCAATTTAAAGGACAAAATGTTACTGTGTTATGTATCGCTCTCCCCACCCACCAAATTATTCAAAGCATTCCCATACCTAAATCGCCTACCATTCCTGTCCTTGGAGGAAGGGTTTTTCACTGAAGTTAACTGCTCGAGTGCAAATCTAGCAAAGTAGTTTCACTCTTGATCCCTCCTGACACCCACAGATCTTGAATTCATAAAAGAAATCAAAATCTGAGCTCTATTTAGCTTGCTTTTGTGTATCTAGGTATTGAAATTTCTGCCTAGGATGCGGGAAGGGGGGGCACAGGGGACAGGCAGGAAGTGAAAAAAGTGTGGATTAAGAGATAATTTGGAGCAAAAAAGCATGCAGTTCAAAAGCTAAAGCTCCCATTGGAGAACAGAAAATTTAATGAGCTTTTAATGGAATGCAATGCTGAGAGTAGTAAATTATTTGTTAGTTGACGACGCCATCAGCATGCTGATTAGGGTTACTTGGTTTTTCACTAAACATTGACAGAATCAAAACAGTTAGTCCTGGTCTCTCGTGGAGCAGATGGACATTCAGAACAGCAATTGTTAATAAAGGTGAGTGTGCTCCAGGTAGCATTTAATATGGTGATAAAATTCTTCAGATAAATATTTTAAAACATTTTAATTCCACAGCGTTTGGCTAGTGTATTGTGAACTGTGTTTAAAGAAACAGTAGGCCTAGAAAGGCCTTCTGTCAATCCTTGCCTCTTTCTTGGATGGTGGATATTACATTTTATTTGGTAATTTTTTTTAGCATTAGCTTCAAAATTATTTTTGGACAAAAATATAGGCAATAAACAGAAATTGAAGAGTTAATATACAAGAAGAAATAAAAAATTACTTAGAGGAGAAGTTACTGTTCCCAGATATATTAGAAGTGTAGTTAAAGTTTTTGTAAATCCACGTAAGATATTTATGCACTTAAAGCTAGATTTTTTTTTTTAATATCAAATGGTCTTTGATTTTTTTTTCCTTATTATAATTTTTTTAAAGGGACATTCCTTTACTGTGAAATGAGATTGCTTTTTACTTCAGTGGACTCAAAGAAAAGCAACAAAACAAAATTCCATTGGTATTAACACCACAATGGGGAGGTTGACTATTGTTCTTTTATGTTCTTTTATGTATGCTGACTGTAAATATTTAGCCTATTGAATGCTCAGACAAACCTTGGATTGCACAGATTAATTGTTGATATGCACCTGTTTTAAGACAATGATTATCATTTGGATTGCCTGTCTGTTTTGGATTGTACAGATTAACAAGAGCTAACAAGAGTGAATTAAAAGAAAAAAAAAAAAAACCACAACAAAAATCATGAAGAATTATAGACCAGAAGCTTTGCATTTTGTGTTAATGACAAAGTTCCTCTTCTGTAAGTCTCAATTACATAAATCATTGAGTTATTCACTCACAATGATCAGATTCCTTTAAAATCCAATAAATAACTATCAATGTGTTCTATGTATTCCTGTTTATGACCCAAGAGGTTAAAAGCTTTTGACTGGCATTTGACTTCTGACCTCACATAAATGTTATCTTATCAGTTCCTGCTTGTTAACTTGTATTGAGTGCTTGTCCCTGATGGCTTTTAGATAAAGGGGTTTTTATTATATTTCCTATTGAAACTGAACCATTTGCTTTGTTCTTCATCTGTAGTCTCAGCCCACAGAGTAACCTTACAACCTACCGATTTTTGCTGAATAGACTAACATCCAAACTATTTGCAGGTTTTGGGAAGCTTTAATTTTGTCCACAAAATTGTTGCTGTATCTAGTGTTTGTAAGATTGTTTGGTCTTTTTTTAGCAAGTTTGTGATACAATGTTCAACATTACCTCTATATTGTTTCACATAACTTTTAATAATACTAGATTTTGATCAAGGACAGAGGAGCTAATATACTCACACACAGTTATATTTCCACCCGAATTTGAGAAGCCTCCCTGAAGATCTTTTTAATACGCTATATTTATTATTCATACTGTATTTTTCTCATCTGCTAAAATAGTCTAGTTGTTGGATAATTCTATGATAATTTTGCCTGTCATTCTGAAGGGATTTCTTTTATGTTACATATTCATCTGAGTCTTTGTGTCCTCCTCATGCACCCAAACTTGTCTATATTAGTGTGATGACTCATGTGCAGGTGTTCCTCCAGACAAACCTCTGTGATGTTCTGCTGTGTGTATATAATACGTTTTGTCATTCCTTGCAAGGGTGTAAGGAGAATGTAACTGTTGTTCCTCTAGCAGATTTGCTAAGGGACATTTTCCAATAATTTTCTTATAGGAATTGGTCTGTAATCATAGAAAAAGAATGACAGGGCAGCCATCTTGTGGGTCACATTGCACTTTTATCTGTGGTTCATTTCCATAGAGTCTTTCTTTTCTTTTGCTGTTTTATTTGCTTTCACTTTGTTTGACCACAAAGATAGTACTTGATAGGAAAAAAAAAAAAATATATATATATATATATATCAGTTCATATATTATAGAAAAGTACTATTCCCCTTTGGCACTTCAGGCAATCACTATCTAGTGGTTACAATGAAATGACATCTAATAATTTTTACATTCTGTGGCCGTCTGTGGAAATGTACTTGCAAAAAGCAAATATGTTTACAAAATATTATTATTGTGAATAAGATTAATTTACCTGCTAACTGCTAACTAACATGCAGGTATACAATTCAGGAAAGCTAAAGCAGGAAATCTGGATGCACCCTCCCCTAAATTAACTTTATTCTGGGTAGTACTTATTGAAAAAATTTGATTACTGTTTTAAATGTTAACATTGTCACTGTGGAAAGCTTAAGGGATTTAATTCTTATTAATGTTGCTAATAGTTCAACAGTAGAAATATTTAATGCAATTCTTATCTTTGTACTTAAAATACTGTGTTTTTTAAAGATGTAGGCTCAAAAATAGAATGTCACACCCCCGAAATATCTGCATATGGTAATTTAGTAATTTTACAAATAAGTGTTATGATGTTCCTACCTGGTTAGAGATTTTTTTAAAAGAAAGCTAAAATTTGAAGTTCACGATTTGGCCATTAGAAATGTGAAAATAAGTAAAGCTCTTTGTCCATGAAATAAATGCTGCCAGCAACACCGTCATTAACTTGCAGATTATTCAGTTCATCATTAGCTGCTCCAGATGTAATTGATTAAGCCAGCATTGGCTAACGAACCAGTGTTGTACTAACAAACTTTTAGTAGTAGTTTGAACGTAGTTGATTTTGTTTGAAAACTTGATGGGAAATTGAAAGCTTTTTCCTTCCGAAAGGGGAAAAAAAAAAAAA
>VXBR01020415.1:85879-107611 GCA_013400215.1 Cisticola juncidis
TTCCTCTCTTCCTCTCTCTCTTTCCCTCTTCCTTTCTTTATCACTCTGATTTTCTCTCTTGTTTTCTTTCTTTCTCAATAATCTATATTCAACTGAGTTACTAATTTATTAGACTGCTTTTTTGTAGTGTAGAATTAAAAGAAATTAAACGTTTTAAAGAATCTTTCAGTTTTACTCTTCAAGTGTAGCAGCAGGAGGTGTGTGGTTAATGTAAAGGATGATGGAAAATTGAATGTATTTCCTATGTAGCAGGAAGATTTATAAACTGGGTAAAATATCAAGTGACAAACTAATTGTGCAATTGAGATAATAGGAATAAAGCATTCTGTGTAGTTTGTGAGCTGTTTTTAAGGGCCATTTTAACTAATGGGCAGTGTGTGAGTACTTCAGAATTAATAGCTAATCCTCATACTTTTTTCCTCTTCTCTTCTGAGATACTATAGATTAGTATAAAATCAAAATAGATACATGAATTTGTATGTCATGTACTCATAGTAACAAGTATATGTATGATTTTTAAAGTGCACTAGTAACAAAAACAGTCCAATATTTATCATAAATCCACAAGAACTTTCGACTGATGCTCTTGGGGAATTTGCCATCTCTAGCTGGATTAAAGACATTCAATCACTGTTATTTTAAAGGAAGAGAGTTGGGGGTTTTATGCAAGAACTCCACTGGAATCTGCAGCTTAATTGCCAGGATCAGAGCCTAAACCACACCTGTTATACAATTGACAATCATTAAAGATTAAAATGTTTAATCATATGGGAAAAAGAACTCCATAGATAGCTTTTAAATTTGCAACCCATCAGATGTCAGCAAAGAGAAGCCAGGGGTGGGAATCATTTTGCCAAACATAGGCATTATTCTTGGAAATAATTCCTCTTATGCAAAAGTAGGCATCTAAAATAGGCCACATGACTCACGCTCTGAAAGTGCCTATTAACGATGAGGGCAGCCCAGGGTGACTGGCTCCTCCCTCGCTGCAGATGTCTGGCGCTGCTGAAGAACCTCTCTGGGGTGACTGGCTGTACTTGACACCCCAGCATGGCTGCAAAGAATTCCAAAGCGGGATACATCTCCCTGAGCTCCAGCTTATATCTGGAAGGGAAACCATCACAGTCCATCACGGACTTTAGAGATTTTCAGACTGCAATTTACCATCATCAAAATTGTCTCTTCTGCCACTGTGCCTGGGCAAATCGCTCTGGAAAGACATGACTCAAATGCTTCCTTACAGCCACATAAACCATTTTCATTACATTATGGAAGTGGGTGTTACTAGTCCACTACAATTAAGAAATCATCTTTCTAGAATTGTTTCATTTTTAATTTTTTCCTTGAATGACTGCATTATGTGTGATTACAATAACACATCTGCTCATAAAATGGGCACATGAGACTCTGCTGTGAAGAATCAAGTGTGTGGGCATTTGTTCAAAGTGACTTGCTTGCATCCATCTGACAGGGATAATTAGCCCTTGCTAATAGGGCACAGCTGTTTTATGTGTTCACAATTCCTTTGGCCACTCTCCACAGAGAAGTGGGAGATACAGCATATACCACTATAACATTTCCCATTTGTTTGTTGCCAGCAATTTAAAAAAAAAGCCTCAAACGATGCTTTTCAAGATAAATCCTACAAATAAGAATGAATATTCAGATAGATTGAAATTGAAGATATATACACAGCTATGTGAAATGAGTATCTCTGCATAAACATTTGTAGCATCACTCAGGTAATAATTTCCAAAGATGAACAAAGCTGTAATTCTTCTGGTTTTGGGAAAGTCAGATTTGCACTTTGTTTCATTCTTTTATTTCCAAAAATGACTCTGAACACACTAGACAAAATTCTGTTCCTCCCTAAGGAGGGGAACTTATTAAGGGTAATCCTACTCTGTTGGACACAGTTTAACTATGCAGATAAAGAGGAAATATTTTTAAAATTTCTTTGTGGCAGTATAAATTACTGTAACTACAAACTTCAAAGTTTGTTGTTGACTTTGGCCTCCTTGTTTTTGTTTTTATATGTAGTATTTATAAAATGAGATTGATCAGCAGCTTTGGAATTGAAGTTTTCTGGATAAGTATAACAAAGAGTTGTATTGTTGATGTGCAAGAGTGTTTTTTCTTTGCAGAAGAATAACATTTACTTTCCAACCATTTGGAAAGGAAATCTTAGGTATTTGCTTTATTTGATTATGTGAAAAAATGTAAAATTAATTAGATAAAAGACCATGTGGTTTTGGACATCATAGAAATTGAGTGTTGAGAAGGATGTATTTCTTTGAACAGTACATTTTATTTATTTCTTCATCTAATGTGGTTTTGAATATATTTAAGAGTATTAACATTGTCACTTATTTAAAATAAAATTATTCAAATACTCTGTCAATGAAATGTCTCTTGATGGAGAAAAATATTTGATGATATTTCAACAGCTCCACACTTTTCCTGTTTCCTCCATAAAACATAAAATTCTGAAGGTGCTGAAAAGCTATGGGTACAACTAAACACCTCCAGTCATTTGTGCTGGTTATTATTTGTGCCTATTAAAACAAAAAGTGGTGTTCTTTCCTGCAAACCTCTTTGCTCTCTTGCCTAAATACGGATGTGGCCACAACTGCATGCAAAGAAAAGCTGGCATTGCATGGAACTTTGCATAATAAACGCAACTGGAAATCTACTCTGCCTGGATTTCTCTTCCGGTTTTTGCCAGAATACAAGAGGTATTATCCTGCGTTATAATTTTTTTAATCCAGTTATTTGCTTACTCAGATGGTCTTATGGAACTGACCAGCAGCAAATAGCTGTCAAAAAAAGATTTGTTTGTTTTAATTTTAACTATCTTGAAGTGAGACATACAATTTAAGCAAGCTGTTAAGTTGTCTGTGTGGAACTCCACTGATAAATGAGCTCACCTCCTTGAACTTCTCTAGAGTTGTCTTTCTCTGTAATGCCTGACTCTTAGGCAATCCAAATTAGTACAGATTCATCCCAGTGTAAGAGTTGCTACACTCCACAAACTATGTCAACAAATGTGTACATGGAGGCACACTACTCAGACTCTGAAATTAAGAAAAAAGGTGCATATCTTCTTTATTTCCAACGATGTAAGACTGGATTTATATAGCATAAGAACATATGTAGATGTACACACTTGCTTTTGCTGGCATGAATGCACTTGTGTATAAGCATATCATTTCGTAATACCTACATGTATACACACAGATCTGGGGGGACATAATGCAAAACATAGCGGATAACTCTCTTCCTTAAAATGATAACTGTAGGACCCCAACTTCTGTCTGTAAGGCATTACTGGAATTTCCTTCATTTTCCCTTCCAAAGTATGTAGTGTGGAGCTAAGTGGCTTTTATTTACTTGAAGATATTTGTGTCACCAGCAAGCTGACTACTCAGGTGGAGTGAATAATAGAAAGGAAAATGTTAATGCAGAGAACACATGATTTGCATCAATGAAAAACAGACATTCTGTTTTCGGGTTTGTTTGCTTATTTCTGGTGAGGTTTTAGACCCAGTTATAAGACAATATAATACATTTTATTGATTTATTTCTATTTTGTTTTTGTGAGGAGCCAATTCAGTTTTGTTATGCCTCAACAATGGCTGTAAGAGGCCTGTGGGGGAGGAGTTGTATGTTTGCCATGTCCAGGAGGCAACTAGGAGTGTTAGCATAGGAAGAACATGTAACCACACCAAGGCGATCATACGCGGATCTTTATTTGAGCACGCAGGACACAGGGGCTGTGGGACGCCCAAACCTCGTGCCCGAGGATACAAAGTTACTTTGTGATTTTTATACCTTCAAGTTATACATATGTTAACTAGCACCCACCCCTAGCTACTGACTCCCCTAATCCTTAGGTACTATCTCAAATCATACCTATGCTCTACCCTTAGTTATATTTGATTTGGTTAAGACAATGCTTCTCAATCATCTCCTGGGCTGGAGTCACACTCGATTCAGTTAAAACAATGCTACGATGCTGGTTCCAGTGAGCTGACGTTTGTTCCAAGGCCAGGCTGTGTCAGCTTTCAGGCCATGCATCTTCTAGCTCCCCACCACCTGCAGTTAGCCCTGCAGAAATTATTTTTAACCCTCCACTATCAGGAGAAGCTGGAAGAAAGCCCTGTCTCTGGGAAGACTTTGCCTGGCAACCAGTTCATGTCTGACATGGGACAGGCAGGCAGCAGGAGATCACCAGGGACACTGTAGCCTCCAGAGGGGTTCTCCAGTCAGATAGGAAAAGGTCTCCATCCATGGACTACTGTGAGACATTGGACTGGGCCAGTGGTCTCCTCACAGCAGGCAGGCCTTGGGAGGAGACAGGGAGCATAAAAAGTAACTGCATCACAAACCTTGGAGGCTTTTGGCCAAAACGTGGTTTTTCAGTGTGGGTTTTTGGCCTGGGGCTGTGCTTTTATTTTTGATGACTGGTGATTTGAGGGCTTTTTGAGACCTGCTTTTTGAGACTTCCTTCTTAAAACCTGCTTTCAAGTTCAGGCTTTTTGAGCTGCAGACTTTTGCCCTAGCTCCAGCTTGCCTTTTGGCTCCCCTGCCCCTGGCTCTTGCTCGCCCTGTGTCTGACCTGCCTCGCTGTGTCCCTGCCCTGCCTGAGTCACCTGCGTCCAACCCTGCCCGCCTGCGAGCCTGCCCACTGCTCATTCTTACTGCTACCCTGTCCAGGCTTCTGGACCTCCTGCCCAAGCACCCCTCACCTCGTGTCCGGTCCCTGTCACCACAGGAGCTGTCCCCAGGCAGGCAGCATGCACAGCCCCCACCTCATGGACATCAACGGCACTCCCTGACATTGAGCCCTCTTTGCCCTCTGTCTCCCCTCTCCCTCTCTCCCATTTTTCTTTCTTTTGCTCTGTCTTCTCTAGCCCTCTTTAGTAGGGCTAGAGAAGACAGAAGAGTAGGGCTCTTTAAAACCTCTTTTATTTTGTTTTTTCATTACCAGTAAGTGGTTCTCAGATACGTTTGCTTCATTTGGCTTAATTCCATTCCCAACCATTCCCAACCAACTATAAAAGAACTCCTTGCTGTTCTCCACATTAGAATGCAACAGTTTCACTGAGTGTTCAGGGAAATCCTAGGAGAGGAAAGTATCTACAAATGTCCCCCATGAATGAACTTGAGCTCAGGCTGATGGACACAACTGAGTTTAACCCTCCAAATATGGCTTCACTTCAGCCTCTGCTCACTGTCTCACACTACTGGTTTGCTGCTCATTGGTACCTTGTTATGGCATCATGAAGTTAAATATGGAATAACTTCTGTCTTATTGAGCAAATAATTGCTGTTGACCTCATTGGTGTCAAATCCTGTGCTGAGTTTATTCAAGGTATCTCTGTTCTTCAACCACTGCTCTCACTCACATGAATTGGTGGCCTTTTGTCCTGTGGTTTCATCAGTGATTTGAAAAATACAATCTGAGTGAGAACCCCTTTTACTCAGATTGCAAAACAAGTGGCATCTGCTCTTCATGGAGGTAACTGTCAAAGGCAAATAAATTGCAATTATCAGTACTGTTGATTTTACCAACTTTCCTTTTTCCCTCAGGTCTTTGGGAGAAAAAGGAGAGATGATGCCTCATCAAACTCAAACATTTCACAAGAGAGCACATGAAGTCTAATAGTGTCAACATCCCAAAGGAAGCTTAACCTGGATTAACTGCTGCTCAAAGGCATAGAGAAGGTATTTATGGCACATCTCAGAGAAGCTCAAATTGATAAAACTCAGGACAATTAAGGACCAGAAAGAGAAAATGATAATTTAGTAAGAATACATTGGAGAGGATCATGGACAACAGGAGGCTGGAGATTTTTTTCTCACAGTCTGTCCTTTGCTATGGTATTCATAATGAGGAATATTGTGTGAGTTATAAAAAAACCTTTCAACTATGAAGAAAATTCAATGATGAAGAAAATTCATTGAAGATGAAAAGAAATCCCTCCAGATCTAGTATATGGAATAACCTCTTGTTCAGGGTGTTCCTCGGCCACAAGATGCTGATAAAAAATTAAAATACACTTGCCCAGTCCTTATGTTATTTCCTAAGTATCTGCTATTGACCTTGGCTAGAGATAGAATAAACCAGGTGGACCTCGGATATGACTCACTAGAATCTGTTGTCATGTCCTTAAGGCATAGAGTAAATTCAGATGTCATCAGGGACATACATGGTGTCTGGAAATCGTTCTGTAAGTACAGTAGTATTGAGGCAGATAACAAAGGGAATAGTTGCTCTACTACTCAGGGGATTAAAGGATACACTAACAACATTTCAGGAGAAGAGTTTGTTTTTCAGTCATTACTTGATTGAAATTAGTTATTGTGGTTATTCCAGCTACTGTAGGAAAAGGGCAAGTTAGGGAAGATTTAGGTTAATTTACCTCTCCTATGAAAATAGAGAAGACTGTAGTTATTCAGCTCGGAAAAGGTTCAACCTGAGAACCTCTTCTAGTACCTAAAGGGGCTACAAGAGGGATGGAGAGGGAGTTTTGACAAGGATGTAGAGTGACAGGACAAGGAGGAATGACATCAAGGCATCAAACTTATTTAGATTAGATATTGGGAAGAAATTATTTGCTGTAAGGATAGTGAAGCACTGGAACAATTTGCCCAGAGAAGCTGTCCCATCCATGGAAGTGTTCAAGGCCAGTCTGGACAGGGATTTGTGCAGTCTGGTCTAGTGGAAGGGGAGGTAGCGCTAGATGATCATTAAGGTCCCTTCCAGCACAAAGGATTCTATGACTCTACTTGCTTTTAAAATCACCAAGGTTGATGAATTTCACCTTTAAGGTACCAGGCAGTTGGCCAAAACAATTCATCTGTGATCTTGGAGGAGTCAAGGAGGACAGACATTGGCGACTCCTGTCCAGTTCAAAAATCAATATTTGCTGTTTCTCTAATGAAACATTCAAACTCAACATTCAAAAGTAGATGCTGCAATCTTACTGCAGGATTCAGAAGGAGATGAAGCTGATTTACAAGAGAGGTCTTAAGTTTTCAAACCAAAGCAGAAATGTGGGGGCAGGGAAAGTGGAAATCACAGAGACTGCCTTTTTTGACTTAAAGATCTTTAAAGTTTGTTCATCTTTCCTCTTTCTTTGCTCTAATGAATTTACCTCCCTCCATTACTCACCCTGATGGACCTCTGTGTTGAGTTCAAGGTATAGCATCCATGCAGCACCGTGAGAGATGTAGGAAAAACAGAGCTTTTTTATCAACATGGTGGCAAATGTAGCAGAGTCTCCAGAAACAAAAACTTGTATCAACTGGATAGGATTATAATTGTGATCAATATTAATAAACCATTAAAAAAACAAACTCATTCCAGCAGTACAGTCAGTTCCAATGTCTTCCAATTTTTTGCTCTTTCAGTAATAATATTTCCAAGATTGAATTCTATATGTTGCATGCTGAGATGTAGGAGCTGAGATAAACACTGAACAATGGTAAGCATTGGAGTCCACAGACTGACACGTAAAGCCACTTATGACAATTTGCTTCTTTTAAATAAAATCAACATTGAAAGTTGAAATATTGCCATATTGACAGTTTATAAGTAAACTCTTCTATGTTATGGTCAGAAGGCAGAAGTGTTGGGAGGAAGGAGTGTATGGTCAGAAGGAAACAAGTGTTGGGAGACATGGTTAAATTGAAGCTCTGTGCTGTTAAAACATGACATTATCATCAGCCTTAAGACTCACTACAATTGTTTTAATATGGAAAGGCAGATTCAAGTCTTATTTATGTTTAGGTTGAAGGAAGCACCATTTTTCTCAGCATTTTCCTATGCAAAATGCACAGGAATATTTCTATGATATTAGGTAATTCAGTGTCAAATTTATTTGTAATTCCAAGTGGAATAGGGATGTTTGATCTGAATGCAACTATGACAATCAGTGCTAAATCTGTGTTGGTTTATATTTTCCTGCATGATCTATGCAATCAAACAAGTCCGCAAATGTACTCTTGAAAGAGCACATCTAGAATGCCACCTCATTAAACATCTTCTTAGTGCTTGTTATATTTCCTACTTCAAACTGCTGCATTTAGTTGTGAAATGACTTTATGTAGGAGTGGAATTTTATTAACTCTTTGTCTTGGTGTGGAAAGACAGGTATATGCCGGGGAAAGATGGAGCTTCTGTTGGAATGGCAAATGTAAACCCCTTCGCTCCAAATTATTATAATTTTGCAATAAGGGGCTTTCGGGCAAAGATATGGGAATAGGAGTAACAGTATTTTACTAGGAATATTAAAAATACAAACGTAGTTGACAAAAATAACAAACAAACAAACAAAAAACAAATAAACAAAAAAAATCCTAGAAATCCTGACAGAGTCAGAATACTGTTGGCTGAGGCATTGGAAGCAGTCCAAATCAATCCTCCTGGAGTAACAGACATGGTTCTGTTGGAGTAGAGATGATCCTGTAGAAGGGTCCAGTCATAGCAAGATGGGTCTGGTCTTCCTCTAGGCATCCAGTGGAAACAGGCTGTCTGGTGTTCTGACTCATATATTATATCCAGGTAGGAATGCTTGGCTCCTCCCACTGGGTGGAGCATCTCACAATTTAATTTTATCAGTCATGTGGTGAGCCTTAATGGCTCATTAACAGCAGAAATCCCCTTGGAGAGAGGATGGGTGATGAAAGAGATAAAGAACCTTGCTCCACCTGGTTTAACAGCCGGCCCATTAACAGAAGGCACCTGCTCCCTCCCCGCTGGAGTTATGAAGAATGGGTTATACGAAACAAAACAAAACAAAACAAAACAAAACAACCTCCCCAACCAGTTTCAACACATGGCAAATAGAATACACATTTTTGGTTACACATTGCAACCCAAGATACTCTTCAACCCAATGGCATGGAGATGAAAATAACAGTGAAAAGGGAAAAATAAAAATATATGGCTTTGGGCTAGCTCATATGGTAGAACGTCATTGAACAGAGTAGGTTCTCTGGCTAAGTGATGGCACATTGTTTGATATTGCTGACATAGCTTTCACCTTCCTAGGATATTGTAGGTCCAACATCTCTGAAATACACATTTCTCTTTTTGCTTTCTGTTAAGTAAAGTGGGACTGATTCTGTCCTCAGGAATGACACACTCAATGCCCAAAGTTAATGTTTTTTGCCTTTTTGCTCTCTATTGCGCCATATCCATTACAAATCTGAAGCCAGATTTACATTAATTATTCACAAGCAAGCAGGGTTCCCATGTAGGATGCTCTTAAGAGACTATGTGTTACAGTTGGAGTTCAGTCCTTGATTTTGTCTCCTTTAAAGTGGAAGCAAGACTCATCAGTCCTTCAGCCAGCACTGGTGATTCCTTGTACAGTGCTGTGTGGCATTATCACAAGTGTTTAGAGGTCAGGGAAAGACTCAGACCTAATGGAGAGAAGGATGGTTGTCCATGGGCAGATTTTCCACTTTTCTGGGTGATTACCTGAAATTCGTGTGGTATTGACATTCCCTTCCATGGAAATGTAGCTGGACCTGCAGCTAAATGCAACAAACTGCTAACTGCACTCTATTAATTTAGGGAAAGAAGCAAAGCTGTCAGGATTGGTATCCACTGAAAGTATAAGCTACTTCACTACTCTCTGAAATGATCAATGAGCAGTTCAGCTCTGCCCTGGTTGTGAAGAAGCAATGCCAGAGATACCTTGTATTTCACCATTGCCACCCTGCAGATTTCCAGAAGAGTTGTGATACACTGAAGTAAATTCACAGCTCTCGAAGCTGCGATGAACATAATATGGTAATATATCATGTAGTTCCAAATGTTTAAAAAAACCTCACTGAAAATGAAGAAGTGCTGTGCTATTTTGACTTTTCTACTGCTATAGCACAGTGTTGCACAGACTCTTAGACTTTAGCCATCACCATATTACCCAGAGGAAAAGAGATCAAGACTAAAAAGAGGAGCCTAAAAGGTTTAGAAATGGCAATTTAAAATAATTCAAATATTTTAACCATAAATCCAACCAAAGAGATGTGTTTAAGAAACATGAACTGCTTATTTTATTAGAAAATACAGAAAAACATACACATGAATTACATCAAAAGTTAAGTTGTATTGGAAAAAGTGTTCTGAGTAGACAGACATGAAAAATGATTAGGAGCTGTGTTGCACACACACAAGACTAATCTCAAAACTCCATTTTATAATAATTTCAAGCAATATCAACAAAGACTTTGTCTGCAAAGGATCTAAAGGATTTCTAAAAGACTGAATTCTGTAAAATGAATGCAAAACAGCAATAAAAGTACAAGAGAATTGAAACTTGTTTAAGATTCTTTACACTGAATTTTACTTTTTCTTTAATGTACTGCTGAGTACATGGAACAGTGAGAAAGCAAAAATTTTGAAAAAGCAGTAGGTTAACAGGATAGATGAACATAGATCCATCTTTAAGAAATCTTGAGACAATGAAATATACATAACCACATTTCATAGAAACAACCTGGGTTTTGAGTTTAAAATATAATTTTTAAATATTAAAAAATAGAAAAAAACCCCTTAAGTATTAATCATAGCTTTTCCCTGTCAATTTCCATTGCATGATTATGACTGACTGTAAACAGCCTATTTCTGAAGTATATATGTTTAAATGAAAAAATGTAATTAATTTACTTGTCTGTTAGAGTCCATGGTGGTAAAAATAAACAAGAAAGTGAGTAGAAATCGAATAGAACTGCATTTCCAGTGTATGTTGCAACAGGGAAAAAATGAAAAAGACCAAGTAAAAGACACTGAGAGTCAGACTTTTACTTTCTGGTGATGCCTCCTGTCAAGGATTTTTCATATGCCACATGCTGAATCCAAAAGCAGAATTGCCCCTGTCCCCAAAACAGTGCAAAATGTACATGACACTGTACAATTTTCCAACAATTATTGTCTTCAGAATATTCTACAATGCAGGTAAAGACCAAATTTTCCTTTTGTTGCTCGCATATGCTATTTCCAAGGTATCCAGAATTGCAGATGAATTTCTCAGTGATCAGTAATCCATCTTAAATGCTTCTATGGAACACAGGCTAAAATACACTATCTGCAAAACAAAATAAAATCCCATCTAAGTTGGCATTAACTCTTTATTTCACGATAAATAACAGAAACTACTTCTCTCCAAACAAAATAATCCATGACTACAGTGTTACCATTCTCCATTCACCTTTCCCCTTCATATATCAAGAGAAGCAAAGGAAAAAAAAATGGGTTTAAGATATGTAAAATTATCTAATGATTGTGGCAATCACATTTTTAAATACATAGCCACTCATAGATACTTTTTAAAAAGTGCACAAATGAGGGTGGAACTATTTTCATTTTTTTATTTTTTTATTTTTTTTTTAAAGCAAAAAGAGAATTCAGAATGCAAAACTCTGACCCTAGGGCCATCCATGCAGTGCTGCAGTTAATTTTTTTTATTCAGAAATTAATTTAATTCAAATATATTTCAGAATGGGAAGTGTCTATATGAAATTGCACAGTCACTTTTGCAGAATTAATACTCTATTCCTAGAATATTATGCAACTTTCAGCACAGATCAACTACATTGATTTAGATATTTAGCATCTCTGTTGCAGGAGGTAGCCAGTTCTCACGTCTGCAGGCAGCACCTTCATAGCCCTAAGGGGATATTTCTTTCTGAGAATGCTCCATGAAGCAGCGATACCTCAGCAGTAGTGGAACCTTCTTAACATATCTGTTATAGCCTGCTGAGAGTTTAGAGGGATAATTGTGGCTACCTTCAAGTCCCGTTACAATGGAATTCTTCTTGGAATTGCTTGAAAAGGCTGTTCTGACTTCCTAACACAGGACCAGTCCTTCCTGACTGCTCAATATTATACATCACACCCATCAATCCAGCAGGAAAAGGAGGCAAGAAGAACATTCCTCTAATCCAGAGAGGTAAAGAGAAATCAGAACCTGTTATCTCTTGATCTTCCATTATTTCAAACCATGCTTATAGTCCTGTGATTTATGACTTTTCATGAACATCTACAAAGATTCAAATGGAAAATGTTCTCTCTGCCTACATGTTCTCTCATCACATAGCTGTGATGCAGGTTTATACAACCTGTACTATCTTGTGCTTTTTTACTTTAGGAGGGAAAGAAGATAAAATACATGGCCCCAAATGAAATGGCTTTCTGAGTAGCTTTACACAGCTCCAGTGAAGAACAGAGAACGGGCAGACAGTACAGGATTTGTCTTGGAATTGTCTAGCTAGTCTCACTTGGACAGCAAAAGGTATTTCTTCTTTGTAGAATGTCCCACTGCACTTAAATAAAAAAACCTTGAAAACAGAATCAAGCCAAAAAATTTTATCTTCATGCCAGTAGCTCCAAGCTTTGTGTGATTTTCATTCTGAAGTGAAAAATCAATGAAGTTGGGTATGTGAAAATGTCAGTGAGCAATCCTAGACTCATTGCTTATCACAAAACAGAACCAGCCAAGTCCCAACTGGTTTTAAGTTTAATTCTATGGCAAAATGACAACAGTTTTGAATTTCTAACACTGGTCTCTAAAATAACAGTTCCCATTCTTACACAGACTTACTCTTATACTTACAAGCATAATTTTTACCAGGCTATGGAAAGTAAGCATTTACTTCCCAGAAATTGTTAGAATGCCGGTTGTTATCTAAATTTCTACATTACATATAGAGTAATTATGTTCATAAATAGTAATGATGATGACGAAGAGATGGTGGTAAGGAGCAGATGTGTGAAAATAAATGCCTGCTCCTTTAATTTATTTATCAGATGAGCTAAACTGAAGCTCTATTATCTTTAGGGGATAATTTTGTTAATATACATAATTCTTTTTAATTTATTCCATGTTTGAAGATAAAGTGTATCACAGTCCAGCATTCTTCACAATATCGATACCAGAGCAGTACTGATGTCATCGCTTCATAAGTAACCAACTCAAAAGACATTAGGTAAGATGTCTTTAAAATGAGAAAACAAGGGAACACATAAAATTTGGTGAGTCTGATTAAGCCTTGTAGGTACTCACCTTGTCTGTTCTCAACTCCATTTCAGCACAGTAGACTTTTAATGTTTTAACACTTAAAGAGGCTTAAAAGCAATATATGGACAGACTTTTTAGTGTACCCTGCAGTGACAGGATGGGGAAATGGTTTTAAACTATAAAAAGATAAGTTTTGGACTGGACATAATGAAGACTTCTTTTTTTATGAAGTGGGTAGTGAAGCTCTGGCACAGATTGCTCAGAGAGCTGCTAGGTGCCCCATACCTGGAAACATTCAAGGTCAGTTTGGGTAGGGCTTTCAGCAGCCTGATCAACTTGGAGGTGTGTGTCCCTGCTCATTTCAAAGGAGTTGTACTAGACAATCTTTAAAGGTCCCTTCCAAAACATTCTATGGTCTGCAGCTTTGCCCATCTCATGAGAGCTTTAACAAAGCATAGTCTGAACAGGACAGGGTGTGGACATAACACAAAAAACCGGAGTAGTCAGAGGTATCTCTCACCTGTTCTTTGCTGTGTTGTCTTTGGTATGGGACAATGGGAGCATGGAGGACACACCTGTGTGTCACACCTTTACCTCCCGGAGCTTTATTCTTTTCTGCAGCCATTCAGGACGTGGCTTAAACACCTGATGGCCCAAGACAGGAGACCCCCTCAGCCCATGGCATCTGTACTCTGTGCAAAGTATTTCAGATTTGCTGGGCTGGGAAGGGAGTGGCTGCAGGTTGGGCAACAGAGGAGGAAGAAGGAAGAAACAATGAAGTTGTGTCACAGGTGAGGTTAAACCTCAGTTGCTGTAACCCCTTCATATGAAACACCTAAAATGTGTGAAAGTAGGGAAGAGGTGGAATACCACCAGGGCCTCTCTATACAATGTATAGGAAGACAATTCACATTGTTTAGCACCAGGTCTGCAAGGCTTAGCCGAAGGTCAAACTTTGCATGCTGAGACCCAAAACCACTTTGGAGAAGTGGATTGGCACAATTGCTGCACAGTGCATATCCCAGCAAGAAATGGTACCTGTTGTTTCAGTAAAGATACAAAAGAATTTGTAGACAACAGCAGGAACACGCTCTTGAATGGGGTCTGTAGGTCTTTATTATCCTCTGTCACAAGCCTTCCTCTTATTTTGGCTATATAATGTACAGGAAGAGCAGTTTCTCCAACCAGGCTGTGATGGATAGACCTAGCAGAAAGGAGATAAAACAGTTATAATATATTATGAAATAATTTAAATTTTTTAAGAAAAGATCAAGGCTTTAATTCCACTGCCCTTAATCAATTTCTTGATATTAGATCATATTAAGACACTGTTATTTTCTAGTATTTGGCATTTTCTTCTAGACATTGATGCTCATTGGTTTTGGCATCCTGAAAAATGTGCATTGTTAGTTCTAAACTCCATCTCCCCTATAAAAAAATGAGGAGAGATAATTATATTAAGAGCATTGCATAGAAAAAATGTAGCTGTAGCTTCCTTCTATGTGCAGATGTAGAGCACAGCACAGTTTTAAATAGACCTATCATGTGAGGTGTTTGACCAGAGTATGTATAAATAATATTTTCATACATGCTTTGCACATATGGAACATTAAGACAGTCCAGGGATCTCAGTAACCTTCAAACTGTGAGCCCAAGTGACAAATCTGTGTACATTTCATATTTTATAAAATATTTGTTTTCAGACTAATGCAAATAACATCTTCGTATTATGTAAGTACGAAGCCTTGTGTCAGATGGAAGTAAATCAAGGAAAACTCCACTGAAATTAGACCAAATCATAGCTGTAATAATACAGGAGTGCTTGCATGTTTATATACACCAACATCATTAATTACTCCACTGAGTTTTTTCTACTCATTCCCCAGGTGACTCTTCTGAAGTTAATCAGCAAGTTAATCTGGAAGATTTATATCACTCTAAGATTAAGATCACTGTACTATGGACTTACTATTGTAAAATTGTGTGACTTGGGCAAGTATTCAGAATACATTCAAAAAATATGCACATAAAACAATTAGAGTTTTAAAGTTGGCTTCTTGATGAAAGCATACATATTAAGTTAATTAAGAACACATGGGATCTCATAAGAGGGCCAGGCCAACTTATTTTTTCTCATGAGAATATAGTAAATAAGGCACACAGTCAGACAATATCAATACTAATTGACTAATATGTTGTTCAACTGTGCTGGGAGTGTCAGCAATCTGCTCACTTTTAAACTAGATTGGTGAAAAAATATTTAAGACAGTTTTAGCTGCCTATTTTTAGGCAATTGACTTCAAACACTTTGTCCCACCACTTTCAAGTAATATAATTAATATGTTCAAATTAACTAAAAACTCCTATATCCTAATTGTCCTAGTTACAACCTTATCTATTTGCACCAGATGGTTCTGTGAAACCATCAGACCAATTAAAAACATAACAAAACACTTTAAATTTTTTCTTGTATCTGTCCCTACAAAATGTAACCTTAAATATCTGTTGAATAAAGCAAAAAGTTATGAAAAAATTACTTTAGAAATTGCTTTTCTTGAAATTCTGTGTATTATATGATCAATATAAGAATATGAACAGAGCAGAAATTTTAGAAAAATTGTAATAAAATGTAAATAAAAATTGCACATAGTTTACATTTATGGGTTTGAAAAAGGAAAAATATCATTCTGAACTTAAATACAGATCCTTTTAGCTCTTATGAAACTTCTTGAAAGACTGAAACCTATTTTTGGGGGTGTTTTTGCTTTCCTTAGGTTTGATTTTTTTAATGTGAAACTTATATGGGTATCTCGCATGTTTGAAAATTGATCACCAGCTCTGTCTAGCAGATTCAATTACATCATTCCACAAAAAAAAAAAAAAAGCTGAAAAATGACCACTTTACATTTTTCCTTGTTAATATGAGATTATATAGTTGTTCTAAATCTGCAACTGCATAATTGCAAGTATTAAGCCATGTTTTAAAATTCTTTGTTATTTTCTTGTTACAGATGTCCATACAACAATCAGCTAAATTAACTTCTAGACACTGGTAGAAAAATTTGTTCTGTTCCCTTACCTTTTGACTACTTAACATCAGCTGAGACATTTATCTAATGGGATATTAACAAAAAAAATCTTATGCAACATTTACCACATTTTGTTTATTAACTATATTTTTCAGTGAGTAACAAATGCTCACTCTGAACCTTGTCATTAGGATGTGTCTGAATAAAACTTTCATAAATTGCCCTAGCATTGTTGATAGGAGTGAGAAATTCTAATATTTACTATTTCCATGCTTTGTTATCACTCAGTTGCTACCAGGAACACAAGTACTGGCTTCCTCGATCTTTCTAGTAAAACGGAACACTATTCAACAGGCAGATATATGAAATCAATGTGTGGCTCAGAGGTGGGCATAATTGGAAAAATTGGGGGGTTTTTATCATGAGTGCATCTACTCAACGTCTTATCTACTGACATCTGACAGGATACACCTGTCTCAGAGGGGAAAAAGGTCTCTAGCACAGGAGGTAAGGAGGCCACTGAGAGAGATTTTAACTACCTTGGCAGGAGGACAAAACCACTCTTACCAGTGAGGAGCAATGGGTTGCTTGAGGAAATGAGCACTAATTGGATCCCTCAATTTGCTCTAGAAGGTGTTGGCTACAATGTACCACACCTGAAATGTTTCTACACTAGTGCACAGAGCATGAGGAACGCACAGGAGGAGCTCAAGGCTTTTGCTGTATCCCAGAGATTTGACATCACTGGCATGAGTGAAACCTTTTGGATTGAGTCCTGTGACTCCCAGTCCTGTGACTGGAGTGCCCTGTTGGATGGTTCCAGGCTCTGCAGGAGGGATAGGCAGGGCAGAAGAGGCTGGGAGTGGCACTGCATGTAATAGAGGGGTTAGAGTGTATGGAGCTCACGGCTGGCAGTGCAGTTGAGAGCCTCTGGGTTAGAGGCGTTAGATCATGATGTCCCTGTCTACCATAGACATCCTGGCCAGGACAATGATGCCAATGAATTATTCTTTGAGGAAGGAAGGGACACTTCCAAGTCAACTGCCCTTGTCCACATAGAGAACTTCAACTTGACAGAAATTAACTGAGGTATAAACCAGGACAGAAAATTCCCAGCATACAGTGGATGACAACTTTAGGGAACGCATCCTAAGGAAGACAGCTTGGAAAGACACTCTCCTTGATCTGGTGATTGTGAAAGGATCTTGTGAGCAAAGTGGAGACTGGCAGATGTCTTGGCCACAGCAACCATGAAGTGGTCAAGATTAAAATCTGTTGACAGGAAGAAAAGTGCCAGCAAAAGTCCAACCCTGCACATGAGGAAAGCAGGGTTCATGCTGCTCAGGAAACTACTGAGTAAAGTACCCTGGGAAAATGTTTTTGCAGTGCTGCTTACTTTTTAAATGTTGCCTCATAAGGGCACAGCAGCAGGAAATTTCAAAATATCGGAAGTCAAACAGATGAGACAGAGGCCAGTTTGGCTGAACAGGAATTTTCTTTTGCAGATAGGCAGAACCAGAATGTCTATGCCCAGTGGAAGCAAGGTTAGGTTGTCACTGAAAACCATGCAATAAACTCTCCAATCAATTTGTTTGGTTAGAAAGTTGACACTTCTTTATTAGCAGTGCTAGAGGCATGTGGAATTCTCCTGACAGCATGGATGCTCAGTAACCTAAAAGACCAGCCTATATTCCTGAAACTAATACACATTCATCAAATTTCCAGAATACATGCCTATATGTTAATTTTTTCTATGGATTCGTTTGGGTATGGATGAGGATGGTAACCTCAAAAACACAGACAAGGCAGAGGCGTTTAATTCATTCTTTGCCTCTGTTGTCAACACAGTTGGTGAACCAAGGGAGTCTCAGTACCCTGAACTGGAGGACCATGAATTTTAACACCCCATAGTCTGCTCCTGGGATGGGGCACCCCTGGCTGTGTGTACAGACTGGGGAATGAGAGGCTGGAAAGCAGTGCCGTGGACAGGGCCCTGGGGGTCCTGGTCAGTGGCAAGTTGAACATGAGGCAGCAGTGCCCTGGCAGCCAGGAGGGCCAAGCCTGTCCTGGGGGGCATCAGGAACAGCATCACCAGCTGGGCAAGGGAGGGGATTGTCCCACTCTGCTCTGAGCTGGGGCAGCCTCACCTCCAGTGTTGGGGGCAGGTTTGGGCACTGCAATATAAGACAGACCTTGAGCATTAGACAGAGGAGGGCCATGAGGATGGTGAAGAGTCTGAAGGGGAAGTCAAATGAGGAGCTTGTCAGACTGAGGGGAGACCTCCTTAGGGTCATCAACATCCTCATGAATAAAAACAGAGGGGCAGGTACTGATCTCTGCAATCTCTTGACCAGTGACAGGACTTAACAGAATGGCATGAAGCTGAGTCAGGAAGGTCTAGATTGAATATTACGAAAAGGTTTTTCACCCAGAGGGTGTTTGGGCACTGAAACAGGATCCCCAGGAAAGCGGTCACATCATCAAGTCTGACAGATTCAAGAAATGTGATTCTTTGAGTGTCCTGTGCAGACCCAGGAACAGAACTTGATGATCCTGAAGGGTTCCTTGAAACTCATCATATTCTATGATTCAATCATTTTTATCTATGAAATATCAGGGCTGGCATCCTGTGAGGAAACAAGCAGTTAAAAATATTTTGATGAGAACTGTAGGCCATGCCTACACATTTTCCATAATTATTATTTTCTTAACTTGGTTCACATCACTAATAAAAAATGAAGGTTTATTACACACTTGATTATTTTTGTTGCTTACACTACCCTACCACACTTTTAGACAATAAAAAGAAAATTTACAATATTTTGTGATTTTACAGATCAACTGAACTTTTCCCCATTCTTATATTTGTATAGTAATTCCTGAAACTGCTATATCTTTATGTGTCTCTCTGAATGAAAATGAGTTGAAAATACGGACGTCTTCTTAATTTATTCTTAAAATACATATCATTTTCAAAAAAAAAATTTGGAGCATCACTTTTAAATTTTAGTTGGTGACTTTTTCAGTTATTCCTAATTTACTGCCTGCTTTCTGATGGATTTTCTGCCTGCATTTCAATCTATTCTTGTAAAGAAATATTTACAAACTATCATTTACATATACATTGTGCAAGCACACTAGAGATATCTAATTTCAGAGTACATGACTATAGCTGAAAGAATCACCAAATCTTGCAGAAGAAGTTGCTAAACAAGTATTTTTAGAAAAACATCACTAGAAATATATCTGTAGCATGCACAAAAGAATCCTAGGCCATTTATTAATGACATAATAGATTTTCAAATATCCCAGCTTTGTTGTAAGGAAACAATCCTCCAAAATTCTAATCACAGAGTCACGCAAGAGTTTGGGTTGAAACAAGCCTGAAAGATCACCTGGTTCCACCCCTGTTGCCACGGGCAGGGACACCATCCACAGGATCATGTTGCTCAAAGCACCCTCAGATTCAGCACTGACCATTTCCAGATGTTCCATGCATTAGAACTGCACAATATACCAAATGACAGAAAGATAACCATGTCTATTAAAGTGGAAAAGAAAACTAGGAAAGCAGATGTCAACATAGCCACTTCTTGGAAACCTGCTGCTTCTTTAGTTAACAAATTCTATCTGGTTCAGTTGTCTTATCTACAACTTGAAAAGTAATCCTATAATCTTTTTGAACTAGTCTCAAACCTACTAGACCCAAAAGACACATTTTCTCAGATAATATGAAAAAAAACCTGGAAGCAAACCCTCTAAGGGTTGATAATCCCCATGCCAAACTATTTCTGGCCGTTCCTGAATGTTTTAGATCATCTCTGCATGCAGAGCCAGGAAATCCAAAATGATATATGTGCTCAGAGAATTAATCTGCATTTTACACAGTCTGAACAAATTCCAGCAGAAGATCTTGCTAAAGTGTCAAGTGAGACAAACTGTTATTGACTCCAGCTACATCCCTCACAGGCTGCAATATTCTTTACTTGCCTCTAAATGGCAATATGTAAAGTGTTCTTCTCTCTAAAAGACAAAATTTCTCTAAAACTTTAAAAATTGCATAAATCCCTGAGTCTCTTCCATCTGGCTAAATTCTGGTCCATCAGCATAAAGGAGGGAAAAGTCCTGATAGGATTGTCAGGTTGCCCTGAAACCAAGTCAGGTTAGATCATCACAAACGACGGATCACTGAAATTACTTGAGCGGCAAATTTGTGCTGTTGTATAAATATTTATATGCTAATACCAGAATGACCAACACTGTCCAAAGGGGACTAATCCCATTGCTCAATCTTTGTGTTATGGGGACAACAGAGCTCTCTGCTTTCACCAGTTCTTAATTTCTACATTTTTAAGGAGTTTTCTCTGACATTTCTGTACAATAGCATCTCAGAATTATTTGAAGATGGCAGAAAAGTAAAATGGTTTGCAAAGTCTAACCTGAAAAAAGAGGATAGTGCAAAGAGGAGTCTCTACACTAGAGGGATGGAAATTTGGCACTAATATTAAAGACAGAATCCTGAAAAATACTGTTTTTCTAACAACAAAGATGTCACATTGTTAAGTTAGCCTGAAAATAAAAGTTGTCTGGTCTTCCACTTCTTTTTGAGCTGAAAATGCAATGAATTGTCACTTAGATGGGTGCCATTATCGCAAGGCTCTTTCTGACCTCCCGGACTAAATGATAACCCAGACAGCAACAAGCTCCCTGACCAAATTTACAGCTTCATTTTTTTAGGCACACACCTGAACAGCAGGTAAGCAGCAGGTGTAAGCAATCTCCTGTTACCCTAAAGTATGGTGTTTAAAAATCACTCAACAGAAGACCAAAACCTGTTTTCTAGCTGAGGAGCAGGTACCATCAGAAGAAGCTGTTTACTAAAGCAACTGCTGCTTTGTTTATTTAAGAGATGGTCAATGATGGTGTGGTCAGTATGGGATGGAAAATGAGAAAAAACCCCCCACTGTCTTTATTAACTTTGGAAAACTACTTTTTTTTTGCAGCTTTTCTGAAAGTCAGATATTCCATGCAGTTCAATTGATGTTTTCTGTATAATTTCTAGAGCTATCACCCTGATTGTCCCTTTTTTTTTTAAATATAGGGAGGGTGTACACATGTGCCACTTACAAGAGGCACCCAAGAGAAGATGAAGGAGAGTCTTTTCTCTGGGGAGACTTTACCTGGCACCATCTCATATGGGGCAGGCGGGCAGCAGGAGACACTGCACTCCCCAGAGACACTCTCCAGTCAGACGGGAAAAGTCCACGGGCTGCAGTGAAAGGTTGGACAGGGCCCGTGGTTTCCTGTCAGCAGGTAGACTTTGGGAAGAGCCAGGGGGCTTAAAAGCAACTGCACCACAAGCTCTCGGGGGGTTTTGAGTTTTGCGCTTTTTTGCTTGGCGACTGGGGCTTTTTTGTATCTCATCTTTTAGCTTTCTCAGTCTTGGGGCCTCTTGCCCCTTGTGTTTTCGCCTTGGGTCCAGCGTGCGATGGCTCGGTCACTCCTTTGCCCTGGCTCCAGCCTGGTTTTTGTCCTTTTTGAGGAGGCCCCAGCCTGCCTTTTGTCTCTCCTGCCCTCGCTGTCTCTTCCTCGCCCTCACGCCTGTCCTGCCTCCCCGCGTCCCTGACCGCCGCCCTGTTGCTTCACCCTCACGTCCCTGCTGGAGCCACCTC
>VXBR01020416.1:0-15534 GCA_013400215.1 Cisticola juncidis
ACAGAATCTGAAAACATGAAAGTCAAAATTTAGAGCATCAGGACAGGGTGGGTTTCTTCCCTTTCCCCTCCCATCCTTCTTAAGTATATTATCCCTGAGATGCTAGCCCCATAACTGATGGGCTCAACCCTGATCAGTGGCAGGTCCATCTTGGAAGTCTGGTTTTGGCTCCATCTGACACAGGGGAAGCTTCTGGCAGCTTCTCAGAGAAGCTACTCCTGTAGATCACTGCTGCCAAAACTTTGCCACACAAACCCAATATAATTTTATCAATAGGTGCCTTTTGTGTATTCTGCAGTTAAATCTAGACTGGACTGCTCAAGGATGATCCCCAGTGTGCAGCTGCAGTGTATTGAACAGAGGCTCAAATGTGACAACAGCCTGAGTAAGGAGACTCCACCCCCTGTCCTGCCTTATTCTGTGCCTCCCCTATTTGCACAGACCCTCTCTAAAATTTCTTTGCACAGATCTGTGTCCTGGCTCAGAGCAGGAGCTCTATTACACGTGCCTACATCTATGGTGGTCTGAGAACTAATGTCATTCAAAATAAAAATTTCGCTCTGGCTGTGAGCAAGGTCCCTGTGGTTTCCCTGCTCTGTGTTCCCAGGACTGGGGATCCTGTATGACACAGTGCTGAATCCATGGGTTCTTCAGTAAGTCTACATGTGTTGAGAGATTGGACTCAGGTACAACTCTAATGGATCTGGTTGCAGTTGGAGTATGGATGGAGGAGCAGAAAAAATAAGTGACAATGCTCTTGAGCTTGATAGGGACAATGTTGAGGCTCTGCAACTGCTAATTTTCTCAGCTTCCCAGTGGGATCACCTGAAAGATTCTGTGGCAGCCATTCCTGGCACCTAAGTATTGCTGAAATTCTCTTTCTAGTGGGTTATGCATCACTTTTCTCCCCACTGTTACCCAAGTCCTCCAACCTAGCACTTGCACTGAACACAAAGAATATGATTCTCTGAAATGTTGTAAAATATATTACAGTTTTAAAATAAAGCCAGGAGAAAAGTGATAACCTGAAAATTATACAGAACTGGGGAAGAAGTTTTGACATAACCACATCTCCAAATCTTGTGCTCGGAAAAGTGTGAGCTAGATAATAGCTTATCCCACATATTAAATAGCAGGGAAAGAGTATGACTGTGCCCCAAAGGGACAATTTAACCCTGTTTGCCTTAAAAGTGCAGCACTTAAGCACTTAGGAACCGTTTCCATCTGTAGTCAAACTGCTTGATAAAAAATCAGTGCCACGGACTAAATTACTAAAGGGAAGGCAAAGCAGATTTCCTATCAGAAAGGGCAGTCCAGTCAGAAATACATTCTGAGACATTTCAAGCTTCATAACATATTGCTGTCTCAGACATTACAGTAAACAGTCCGTTAACAGTTTTGCAAAATGAATGCTGACCTCCATGTATTTATTTACTTGTATTTCTCAATATTTCAAATAAAAACTCTGGGTTTCGACCTCTCTCAGCTCTGAGGCAGCACAAAGTTCTGAAACTTGTTTTGTTGAGGTTGCTTTTATTTTTTCTGAAATATCATCTTATTTTATACAGTATATTGACTCATTTTTGTATCCTCTTAAGATAAATCCCAATGAGCTGTGTTCCTAACACCTCCTTATTTAATCCTCCAGTTTACTTTTTCCTTTCTGCTCCAGAGACAGCGTCATATTTAATGGATATATAGAATTAGAATTTTTAAATCATAGTTTTTAAGATGAAGAAGAGGTAAAAATTAGGCCGCTCTCTCTCTGTATGCTTATATATGTATCTATCTGTCTATCAGTAAATCAAACAAAAAATAAATTAACATATGGACATCATTTATACTTGACTCTAGTGTGGTCATATTTGGTCAGTTCAGTTCTCCACAGTGCAAGAAAGACAAGGAGCTGCTGGAGAGGGTCCAGTGCAGGGCACAAGGGTTATGGGGGCTCTGGAGCATCTCCTGTGTGAGAGGACACTGTGGAAGCTGGGCCTGTTCATAAAGAGAAAACAGAGAGGGGATCTCATTAATCCATACAATTATGTCAAAGGCAGGTGCCAAGAGGATGGTGCCAAACTCTCTTCAGTGGTGCCCAGTGACAGGACAAGGAGCACTGGCCATGAACTAAACTACAGCAAGTTCCACCACAAACAAGGAAGAATTTCTTTTTGTTGAGGGTGGCAGAGCTCTGGAACAGGCTTCCCAGGGAGGTCATGGAGTCTGTCTCTCTGCAGACATTCCAAACCCACCTGGAGGGTGTTTGTGTCCCTTTTTGTAGCTGATGCTGCCTTGGCAGGGTCTTGGACAAGATGATCTCCAAAAGCCCCTTTCAGTCCTAAAAATTCTGTGAGTCTGTTATTTTTCCAATTTGATTGAGTGGTAATTTAAATTGGATGCAAAGTATATTGGCTTATCATTAGACTACTTCAGGTTGAAGTCCAAATTCAGAAAGCTGTACCTGTTCTATGAAAAACTGTCTGAAGTGAATAACTGTAAATATTATTTCAGGCTTTCCTCCACTGGGGTGTTTGCAAATGAGGTCACAGTCATAAATAATAGTCTCTTAAAACAGACATTTGTGTAAGAAAAAAAAATCTGGGAAAAATCAAATTTAAAGTCAAAATAACAACATTTATGGTATCTTTGCAAGGTCACTTACTTGTCTGTATATATCTCATGATTCACAGAAAAATAAGCCAAAAAGAAAAAAAAAATGAAGACACTGGCACAGTTAATTGTCCTTCAGTAGCTGGCCTGACAAACAAAAAATTTCTTCCCCAAAACTCAAAGTTTTGTTTAAAGGGGAAGGAAAAATAAAAGAAAGAAGAAACTATCCAAAGAACTATATATTCCATAAATTAGGAATCCATTCTGGAGATGGAGATCCAAACCTCTTATTTTACTGTACGCTAAAAACTAAGTTTTCTTTAAATATAGCCTTAGAAGAAGTCTACCCCAAGGCAGTGTGATAAATGCATGGTTTGCAAAGAAAGTGGAATCATCATGGAATATAAAAGTCTCTAATGTTGTCAGTACAATGGAAGGAAAAACCCCAAGCCAGCTGAGAGTGCAGTTTTAGACACATGCTTTTCACAAACTGACTGATGTGGCTCTTTCAAAGAAATCAATCTGAGCCTTTGCAAATCACTCTGGGACAGATTCTGCTTCTCACTCTTTGTCCTACTCGCACTGCAGACAAAAAAAATGCATTTCTCTGCAGATATAATTCACTGTGATAATTATGCCCTACGACTACAGTGTGAGTCAGCATGCGGAGGCTGGCAGAATGCATCCTCCTAAAACTGAGCAATCCAAACTCTAGGGGTTCCTACCAGACAAACTTTCACTAAAAATGTTTTGGGTGGTTGGTTCAGTTTTTATCTTTTAATTCTTTCTCCTGAAATATAAAAGTACTGATTCTCTCAAATTCCTGCAGTGATCTGTTGCTGTCATTCAAAACGTAAAACCATAACCTTAATGGTTATTTATATAGTTTGCTGTGTGTTTTGTGTTTATAATTCCCTTTGTCTCAGGGCAAAGTGATGTAAAGCATTCATGGACATAAAGGAGTGTAAAAGAAGGAAAGTTTGATCAATAGGACAACTTTGCTGCTGGTAAACATTGTCAGAAAATGATCAGTGTCAGTGCTCTAAGCCAGAGAAAACTAATAACATGAGTGGCAAGCTTCCTGCAAGCATTTGGAGTATTTATGTGGCATTCCAAAGGAAGATCTGTAAACAAGACTAGAACAAAAATACAATGTTATTGATATCCACCTGATTTATGTTTACAGCATGTGTTGATAATAACCCTATTTGTCAAGGGAGTCCATCATGAATACTAATTTACTGTTACCGAGTCAAAACCAAATAAGTGAGGTTGATGTGATGCTGTATTCTTATGCATTTTCATGTAATCACATTTAGAATGACCTGCGCCTCCAGTAAAGAATTCAAAGGACTTTCACCAGGCACAGAATGTTTTCTAATGAGTTTATAAGTGCATTCGGATATGAATGGAGCTCAGAGACTAGGAGGAGACCCTTACTGTCTGTTTAATGAAACATGAATAAAAATTATTCTTAATATCTTATGCATGTTTTTATTTCACCATCTTACTTTTCAAAGCAGAACATCTCAAAGTCCCAGAAGATCAAATCTACAAAAAAGTTGTTACATTTTGAACTTTCTTTCATCCTAATTTGAAACAGAAGACACCAAGACGTTTCCTGTGATTGTTACAAGGAAATAAATAGTAGCTTGATAAATATTAGAATGGTCTGATCAGAAGAGTTTTCCATAACAAAAAAGAATTAAATTTAAAGTTTACTGCTCAGTCTATGACAATAGCATAATAGTGAAGTGAAATGTTTCAGCACAAATGAAATGGATCTCTAATTGTTCATGCATAATTTTGTTAAAATTGAAGCACTCCTCTTTCAAAGCAATATTTTCTGACTTATCAGTACATTTCCATGAAAAAAAAATCTACTGGTTCTGTTGTAAGAATGGATGACTATTTTTTTAACTAGTTGAGAGAACTCTGAATAAAAAGAGATAAGGTGACATTCCTAAAAAGTAAAATCCAAAAATTCCATCTAAAATGAATCTGTTCATTGGAGTGTGAACAATGTATTCTAGTTCAGATCTAGGAAACCTAGTTCACAGAACCATTGAGTTGTTAAGACTGGAAAAGACCTTTAGATCATCAAGTCCATCTGTCAAGCCAGCACCACCACATTCACTGTTAAACCATATCCTCAAGTGCAAAAGTTCTTTTCTCTGTCTAGAGAACACACTCACTTTAATTAAAAAACAAGCAAATTAAAAAAAAACAAAACAAAACAAAAACCAACCAAACAAAAAAACACCCTAAAAAACCACAACAAAACAAAAAGAAAACAACAAAAAAAACCCCCACACCACAACACAAAAAGGAACAAAGCCACAATAAAAATCAGGAATTCACAGAAAATGAGGGGTGTCAGTAAAAACTGGAATGCAAATTTCCTCCTTGATTTTACCACTAATGAAAGCCCTTCAGAATGGCCCAGATCCCAAGTTTGTTCTGCCCATCTGAAATGGTAAAAACTGTGTCCAAACCTGGTGAAATGTGACTGGTAAGGGGTGCCTAAAGGACCCCAAAATAACATACAATAGCAAAGTGTTCCTCCTTCTACATACATTGGGGAAGGGTTGTTAACTTTTGCTTTTTACTCCTCCTAGCAGTTGCAAAAGGACTATGGAAAGTGCTGATATCTCTCACTAAGACTGGACATGAGACTATTTTATCGGGTTGCTTCACATAAAGTTGTACAAATAGAGTTGATCAGGAACTTCACTGTCAGAAAAATGTGTGTTGTAATGCCCACTTACCTATGAATCACTGCCAGAATGGCAGCAATTAACCAGCCAGACACAGGGACTCACATTTGGCACAAAACACCCACCATATATAATAAAATATGTATAGGGTTATTTCTTACTTTTCAGAATGGGGTTTTGTGAGTTTTCAAAGTTGCAAAAATAAATAAACAAAGCCAGAATAACCAAGTATTCACTCTAAGGGGAAATGCAGGGGCACAGGTATGGAAAAGACTGAAATTTATATAAATGATATAACTTAATTTACAAGAAAGCATTCTGTTCTTGCTTTATTTATTTATTTATTTTTGCTAATTTCTGTATATCCTGCTTCCCTGAAAACTCTAAACTGAATTTAAAATAATTCCCCTGAAACTGCAGGGCCAGAATTCAAGGCTTTGCTAAATGCTTGCTGTTCCCTCTGGAGTTCCCTCTGCGTTCATCTGGAGCTTGTTGCACTCACAGGTTTTAAAAAGCAGCTTCCTGGTCTAAACTGGCCAAGAAATAGTGCAAAGTGATAAATCTCCCTGTGGCTGAATCAAAATCCATGCTGGAGTGCTAAGTCTGATGAAAAACGAGGAAATAAACTCCATTCTTAACCACGAGAATACAAAGCTCAAGCCTTCAGGCAAATTGATCAGTTGATAGCTGATAATTAGCACAGTGCTTGTGCAAGACTTGGGTGCCTAATGCATCTATTGCTAAATTTCAGCATCATTCAAGATTTGTTTGTTGGCATAAGTGCAACTAAAAGCAACAGTTGTGCATGGAAGATTCATAGCTGGATTTCAAAGGCAAAGGCCAAACTGTCTTTTCTGGTGATTGCTTTGGGTTTCTAACGTGAGCTGTATCACTGCTAGCAAAGTGTTCTTCTCCAAGGAAAATAACCCTCTTTAATCCAAGGGAAAACCTAAAACTACCGATAGTGACATCTGGTGGCACCTAAAAATGTCACATTTGAAAGTAAACCACTTCATGGTGCAAAAGGAAGACTGGCAGCCTTATGATCTGTCACTTTTCCAACTGGAATTAATAAAAGTTTTATTCAGTGTTATGATACAGAAGTATCAGTGAAACACCCCCTTCCTCTAAGCCAGAGATGCCTGTGAAACCTCAACCCACATGATCCTCATCTGTATGTTGAGAAAATGAATGAACTGAACACCCAGTTGCTTCTCAGGGACTCTGCATTCCCTGTGGTCACTGCACAAAATATATCATGTAAATGTGACTTATATGTATGGTTATTTAAATGAGAGATGCTACCATCTATGAAGAAATAAATGTGGATACAAATGAACTTTGGCACTATGATATATGATATCTCTCCAGGCTGGAGAAATATATCAGGTGTCTTCAATTAAAATAATAATAATAATCCTCTCAACCCTGTTCAGTTCAAGCCAACCATTTAATTCAGTTTTCTCTCAGCTGATTCTAATAACTCTGCTGTAGTTCCTAGAATTCCCTCTGACTAACTTCTGCTCTGCCCACTGTTGCACATCTATTTGTCTGGTCTTACATCCTTTGCCCCCTTCTTTTCTTCAGCTGTTTCAAGCAGCATCTTGGCTATTTTTTCCTACAGGCCCCAATACAGTCTCCAATTAGTATTAGCTCAGAAAAAAAGTTGTGGTATAGGAAGAAGGAAGAATATTACATCAGCTTCTAGTGCCTTGCACTCCCAAAGAAATTGTGATGAGATTGCTGCTAGTGTTCAGGTTGAAAAACCAGAACAGCTCACACACTGGGAGTCGTATGCATTTCCATTTTGTTTCCTTCTCTGTTAACCAAGATGGTAGCCAAGAACCCAGCAGTCTTGATATGGAACTGGAGAAATATTTTTCAGCCTTAGACACTCAGCTTTGCTTTCCCAAAAAGAAACATCATCTTCCCCCTCTACAGTTCAAGTCATATTTCTTGGTAAGAGAAACTTCTAACATTCAAACGAGTTTAATTCAAACAAGTGTGAATGACAGCAGTAGCTTCTTAAAGCTAAAACACAGTGCTACATTTGAGATGAAACATGGGCACCTCCAGGTGACATTTTTCACAGCAATATTATTTCTGTTACATCAGCTGTAGAGACCAATAGGAATTTGGGGACCCTACTGAGGTAACTGCTAAACCTCAGAATATGCAGATTTTCTGAGGCTCAGGCAACAGGCATGTTATTCTCCAGTTTCCCCTGAGGTACAACTATCTCTGCTGAGGACTTCTCATAAAGCCTCATGTGCAGCTAAACCTGAAACATTTGTGCATAACATAACCATGCCTGCATATAAATCTCTGTCTGAAATTTAGGTATGAATAATTCACCTGTTGATTGTCTACTGCTCCCTTAGAAAAAACACAAAAATACAAAAATGAAATTTGGGTTGATACACTGAGTACTAGTACTAACTTGCAAACAAAACAGATATGTTTATGATAGCTAATCTTTCCCATCTGGCTTCTAGATCTATTCAAGTATGGCATTTAGGATATTTTTCAGCTTGCTTTGCTGTCTTGAACTTACGTAACTTTCTCACCTCAGATCTTCTTTCAGAGATGGTTTCTCAGTATCAGAGGGATAACCATGATACACAGTGAGTATCTCCTGGAGCTGGCAGAGCTGGAGGAGAATTGCAGCTTCTCAGCTCGTTTATAAACACTTCACAACCCTGCCAGTGAGTGAACAGTGAGCAGCCTTCACAGTGAGCAGCAGACCAGGTTTTGAGTTAATAGCTGGCTGATCCTCAGATTTAGGTGAAAGCAGCAACGTGTGAGTTTGTGTCCAAATAACACCTACACTGGGACAGGAAACAAATACTTTAGTCTCACTGCAAGACAGGCAGAGTCCTTCAGGCAGTCCTTAATGCCCATATTTATAAATTCCTGACTCATCTGTGCTTGGATTGACTCAGCTCATGGAGGATATGTGGATTCAGTCTGCCTGGCAAAGCACCCAGAGTGAGAATTTCCTTTGGAGGTTCAGAAACATGAATTGTCACAGCTGAATTCTGGATGTCTCTGGGCCCTTGTGGCTGAATGGCTTTTCCCTGTTCTCAGCATTTGTGTCAACAGAGAGCACTCCAACCTAAACTTTTTTTTTTTTTTTTACTGCTTTTCTCTTTCTTTAGAGGAGCTTAACAGGTAAATACTAAAGTACCAAGCATATGGATTACACCAAAAATATAGATGGTTTCTGCCTCAAGAATCTTTCTGTGGAAGATAGACTACCATTAGAAAAATTAAGGTCTTAAGCCAATATATGCAGACCTTTCAAACCCCCAGAAAAGTAAAAAAGATCCTTTTCTAGGAAAAAAAACAGACAGACAGGTTTAAGCAAAGTTGCTTTGGAGAATCTGCCCTAAAAATGCTCTGAAATGTTTTTACCTCTTCAATTGAGCATCTGTGTGCCAGAATTGTTGCAGATAATCCTATATATTTTGCTTTAGATGTATGTTCACACATTTAGCAAACACTGTGAGTACCTTTCTGATTCAGGGGAGACCTACAATACTCTCTCATGTATTACCTAACATATAAAACTTTGCTTTGGAAACAAAGATATAACACTACTCTTGGCTTTTGATCACAGGTGAAGATTTTTGGCAAATGAAATTAATCCAGATGGAGATGGTGATTAGCAAAAAAAAAAAAAAAACAAAAAAAAAAAAAAAAAAAAAAAAAACCCACTTCATTTTTCCCTGATGACATGAAAACCAAAGGTCATTGTTTTATTAAATGGATTATAATACCAATTCCTACATTTCTGTCTGGAACAGACAACAAGGAGAGCTGTCTCAGCAAAAAGCAGTTCTTGGATAAGCTGCTCAGTGATTTTATTTTTGCCTTCAGGCATGAGAGATAGAAGAGTTTGACTTCTTGAAATTGGAAGTAGATACCTGCCAGTGGAGTTTGAGAGGTTTGAACAATAACTTCAGCAGAGAGGAGAGAGAAAATAAACACACAAAGTGGAATTGAGTGACCACTCAAAAAAGTTTCTGCAAAACATTCTTTGGAAATTTTTGATTTTGAGGGGAGAAAAAGCTTTTTTAAAAGATCCTGGAGGGAGATTCAGAAGTTTTCTATGCACTTCACAAATTAATTAAAATTCCTTCTGTCAGTTTTGGTACAGGACTTAAGACGAGATACTAAAGAGCATATAAGAGCTTAAAATACAACTTAAACAGAAATCAGGCACATATGTCAAAAGAAGAAATCCAAATCTCTCCATGTGTCTGTTAGGATGGTGACGAATTCAACAGTCTTTGAATCTGGGAGAGATATCCTGTATATCAAGCATATATATCACACCCAAAAAGGTTTCATCACAAAAGCCAGTTAGCTAAAATGAAGTTCAGCCATGGAACACACCTAGAGATGCTTTCACTTGCCTCAGGCTGCTTGGGAATCACAGAATACATACTTTTGATTCCCACAAAGTTTGTGAGAAAGAACTACCCAAAATGAGAGAAAGCATGGTTTATGGGGGACAAGAATGACCTTTCTAACAAGAAAGACTTGAGGCTACATGCCATAAATGAACTGCAAACACAGTAAAATAAGCTTGAGTAATCTAAGAAGAAAAGCATGAATTAAAATTTCTCATATAATGTGGTAGAAGCAAAAGGTGTATATATATATGTATCTTCTGCTTGTTCTTAATTTACTAAGTGGATGTATTAGTTTTAAGAAAACCACAGTGCCAAGATAGAAGTTCTCAGTGTTCACAGAACTGTTTCTTGAGTGGGACTTCACAGAATGAACTGAGGAAAGTCCAGCGAGTTGAGGATTGGCTAGTCAGGCAGAGACCCAAAAACTAGGGAGCACATGTATGGAATATCAAGAGCAGAGAACTAGTTTTGATAAGAGCAGACCCATGATAAAGTCCTCAAAATCCGACACATTAGCACATCTTCTGAGCATCTTTAGAACTACTGAGAGCTCTTGATCTGAGAACGAAAAGAAGGCATTGGATAAAATATCTTTGCTTTCAAGCCATTTCCTTAAATCTTGCACACAGATTTCTATTTAAATAAATAAATAAATGTATAAATAAATAGATATAAGAATTAATATTAAAATTTAAAAAATACTATCATGAATTAAGTAGTCTGTGTCTGAACACAGCAATGTTTCATGATCACAGCTTGCCTGTATAGACCTCTGGCTTTCTTTGACATACGTGCTTTAAAGAAAAGATGGGCCAGTCTTGAACCCCAGGCAGGTTTTATCACAGTATCTGAATGTTCATTATGATTTTAAAGGTGCTGGACACAGTGGGAATCAGAGGTTGGGAGGACACAGAAGGCAGACAACAGTCCAAAACCCAGGCTGTAAACTCATGCAACAGCTTCAAAAATGAAGAAAAAAGTATAAGATGGATGTAGGTAGTTATTCTGCCATGGAAAGCTCTTGTTTTCCAAGCAGAGAACATTGTTTCCATTTCTTATGAGGGATAAGTAAAATTCAAAATGAGATAATTCAGATGTGACTTGGGAGAGGAGTAGATTTCTCAAGACATCTTGTATAAACCAGAAACATGAACTCAAGAAGATTGCCAAAAGTAGTTCAGCAGTTGAGAAAGTATGGATTAAGACTACTGGTAGGTAAAATCTATAATTGAGTTTTCATCTCTTCTTTTGCAAACCAACATTTCATCTAGATTTGGTAGATTAAAGATGCTTCTTTTAAATCTTGGCTTGTATCAAAATGATTTTAGGGTATTCTGACAAACTTGTTTCCTTGTCAGATTGACAAATATGACAGATTGAAGTGGAATGCCTCTTTATGTACGTGAGAGTCCCAAAGTTGGGAAACATTATCTGAACACTACTCCCTGACACTGACAGCTACAATACAACAAACCAATTTCCTGCTATAACTTCAACGTCTATTCTTTGGGTAACTGTTGTAGAAAACCACACTGCTGAAAAAATAACATTCTTGTCTTTACAGTGACTCCATTCAGAGCTGTCTCTAGGACAGGAACATGCATAACACTGGTCCTTCTCTAATAAGTATTTGACACTGTAGCACATCTTTCAGATCCTAAACTATTCTTCTGTCTGACCCTGTACTATGTAGAGTCACAGGACCAATAGATCTTAGATCAGACTCCACACAGCAGAGTCTCACCATTTCAGTCCTAACTCACCTTCAAAATTACACTCAAACCAGAAATTTTATTTTCCTCTATTAGGTCCAGGAATCTCTGTTGAGTTGGACAGTTCCAGACTTCAGTCTTGAAGTCAATCTTGAACTTTATTTACTGAGAATAAAAAAATTACCACTTGGCACTCAGTGGGAGTATTTTTTTCACCAAGAAGGCAGCGTAAAACTGGTTCATTTTGGCTACCACCATGTTTAAAGGAAATTTGCGGTGGTCTGATCCTTCTAGGTAATTAGGAACATCCCTGATTTCAGTGCATGTATTAAAGAAACTGTAAAGATATAATGGTTGCCAGTTTCCAAGAAACTTTATTTGAGCATCTGTCTTGTGGTTTCCTTCCAGAGTCCTAAATTTCTGGTTGTTTAAGAGTATGACTTCAGTATGCAAGCTCATCAAGATGTGATAAATGATTTTTTGGAGAGAACTACTTATGATTAGATGAAATTTCTGGGCTGATGTTTTTTCACAGTGACTCAAGATCTTCACTATTACACTGGAGACCTTCAGTGCTGATGTTTGCACATGAAAACTGTTTTGTAAAATATCTACAGGCAAATTTATATTCACAATTTATTGCTTCAAATAGATTTTTATAAAATGCATAGTAAAAAAAGTAACAGATTCTAATTTAGCAAGCTTTTGCAAATAACAATCAAACCAACCAAATAATATTATTTAACTAAGATGGAATGAGTGCTTACTGTGGAACAATATATCACTAATGATTGGAACAGGTGCACAAAGTGTCTTAATAAATCAGTAACCTGGAAAACACATCAATTATTTTGAAGGTTAATGGATTTTTTGCTTGCTCTCCAAAACTCATGAAGATATTTTCCTGAATACTTCAAACTATTCAAAAACAAATTAAACAAAAAACCTCAATTAAAAGAAATAGCTTAGGGTGGTTTATGAAACAGAATAAAGTACTAGTGACACAAAAATAAGCAGAACATATTTAGGAACAAGTGGAACTGTAGTAGTTTGATATATATTGAAACGTATATAAGATGGGCTAAAAAGAAACTGTTGGAGTAACAACTGGAGTGACATCTCCCTTCTCACTTGGAAGTAATTCAGGTCACAAATTTTCTCAGAAACATTCTTTATTGAAACAAAGAAATTTTTTGGTGAAACTTTCTAGAAGCAAAGATTTCTGAAATCCAGAATGGGAATCCTGTTCCAATATAATGTAGCGACTTTGCAGCTTGCAAAGGAGCAAACTGCACCTCATGTGCTCCTCATCAGGGGAATGGCTTTAAACAGAGGGTGATGAGGCACTGGAACAGCCCGAGGAATCTGTGGATAGCCCATCTCTGGAAGTGTTCAAGGCCAGGCTGGATGGGTCTTTGACCTATCTGGTCTAGTGGAAGGTGTCTCTGTCCATGGTAGGGGGGATGGAATGAGATGATCTTTAAGGTCCCTTCACAAATCATTCTATGATTCCATGATTTTCAAAGGAAAGAAATTAGTTAACATCGGTAATTAATGTCACAAAAGTGAAACAAAGAGAGAGAAAATAAAATTAATTATTTAGAATTCTGGACTGTTGTTTTGCCTTGTCTTTTAGTAGGCTGCTGGGCTTCCAGAGAGACTGAAGAAATGGAAGAATTAAATAGATCACTTGGAAACTTAGACAGTAGAAAATTTCACCAACAAAAGGATTTCTTTTAAATTAAAATGTTTGTGTATAGGCAAATTTCATAATGGAAACTAATTTACAAAGTTAATGCTTTTGCTGAAAGCCATTTATCTTTACCGTTTAAAAAGGAATTACCTATGTAGATATTTAACATGCACTGTGTGGTTGTCTATTTTTACTAAATTATGTGCAACTCACATATGAGTTTGTTTTCACAGTTTATTCCATCTTTAAATATTTTATTTTTAACTAAACCCAGAAGTAAATCTCTTAGATTCAATGAATTATTTCAGGATTTTAAATGCAGGAGCTAGCAAATCAGCATCTCAGATTCAGTTACCATTTCTTGAGGAAGAAAGGAAGAAGGAGATGTATTGGAGTTAGAGGAATGGACAGCCATACCTGAGTTGATTTCTTTCACCCTAGCACCTTTTGGATTCTTATTTCCTAGAAGTATGTTTATTTTTCCTTGCTTTGGATATATCAGAAATGATTTTCACTTTTCTATTGTTCATGCTTTATTTTATCTATGGAATTTAGTTCACTCAGTGATGCAAAATGTCTATTTCAATAAAAGCCTGTGTTCCTACAGAGAAAACCCTGAGATAAGTCAAAGGTTGAGCTTGAACTATTTTCAGACCTAAATGATTCTATGATTCTGTGTCTGATGGAGTTCTACATTCACCCAGATGAAACTGGTAAGGAAGGAGATTTCAGTTTCAGGGAGTAGGTTCAGCAAGGGCCCAGAACCTTCTCTTGGAGAAAATGTAAGACCCTAAATAAAGTGTTCCAAAGCTTGCCAGACCTTTCTATGAAGACTTTTTTCCTAATATTGAATTTAAACCTCCCCTAGTGTAACTTGAGTACATTTCCTTTCATTCTGTCATTTTTTATCTGGGAGAAGGGACAGTCCTGCACCTTGCTGCATCTGTATGTGGCGAGATAGAAAACAACAACAACAACAACAACAACAACAACAACCAAAAAAAAAAAANGATAAAGGGGTCAGAAGTTTGGCGAAGGCAGTGTTAAATGCTAGGCAAAAAAAAACCAAACCCAAACAAACAAACAAAAAAAACCAACCAAAAACAGTAGGTAGAAAGTGATAATGTCCACCTTGAGCCTCCTTTTCTCCAGGCTAAACAACTCCAGGCACCTTGCACCTGTGATGCACAAAAGGAGATCTCTGCCTCAGCCTCCATGGAGGAGAAAATGAAAAGAAACAATTGCTCATAATGGATGATTCTGTTAAGAGGAATGTGTGGAGCTCTGCCTGGGCGTGGATGAAGAATGAGCTGAGATTGATGGGTCAGAAATAAGGGGCAGCCCCAACCATTCTGTGATTCTGCCTCATTTGCTGCAGTTCACAATCAGACCCTCTGAAATGCACCACTGAACTCCTCAGGGCATCCTACAGATGGCAGCAGCCATCATGCCATATGTTCCCTGGGGCAATCCTATATTAGTAGGACAAATTAAAAATGGTTTGTCATTTTGAAAGACATATTTAGTACAAAGTATTTTTCAAGCTAAAGAGCAGGGATGGTGTGCATCTGGAGGCAGAAGATTAGACAGCTTTACAGCAGGAGTGGCAGAGATATATGGTGCTTCCTTATAATACAGCCTAATTTAGCGAAAAGAAATTGACCTGTTAGACAAAGCCTGGATATTTGACTATGATTCATACAGAGACAACTGTGGATCAAAGAGATAGACAGAGGACTAGAACAAAAATCCCTTGGTTTCTTCCCATCTCACCTGAAGTCAATTCCACTCTTTCCAGTCTCGTAAACTAAACCAAAGCTAAAAGTTAGCTAGACTCTGTTGTATAACACAGAAATTGATTAAGAATTGTCATGTGAGTTGAGATATTTCAAATAACAACTGAGGTAAGATGTAACTTTCTTACAACTCTGCAGCCCATGCTCCAGTTCCAGAGTTGGAACACCGTGCACAGAGAAACAGCCTTCAGACTCCATTGCTTTTGATAGTATGTAAGCCAAACAGCCTTCTTTTCGCTATTATCCTCTAGTTAGTATTCATGTAATTTTGCTTTCTTACTCTCAAGATAAACAAGCAATTGACAGTCCCTTCATTTTCAGCCAAGCTTAGAATTTAAAAAGCTGCAACCACTTTCACAGCCGTAATTAGCAGCATGTGGGAATTCTGGATCCAGCCCTCTACCACGATTTTCACTGAAACAGAAGATATGTCTAGACTGCAGACAAGGAGGTGATGGAAAGTCATACCTGAGGATTTCTGTGTAGTTACACCAACCAAAAAAGCACCTTAATGACCTTGTTGTGTCAGTTTGTTGTCATCTGTACTCAAAAAAAAAAAAAAAAAAAAAAAAAAAAAAAAAAAAAAAAAAA